>JACXSJ010000967.1:0-72929 GCA_014851325.1 Pentalonia nigronervosa | reverse complement strand
TCCTGTTTAATGTTTTAAATAGCTCTGTGGTTTTTTAACTTTTTTATTTTCGAAATATTATGGTAAAAGTTGATGGGATATAAGTACGTTATACTGCAACGGTATTAATCCAAAGTCACTGTTGTTAGAAGAATCTTGCACGATGCACATACACAGGTTAAGTTCAACCGAATAAGCAAATGATTATATTTATAATTATCCCGTTTCAGGTAAACGGTTAAAGTAACTCGATTCGAAGCATAAACTATTTACGGGAATGGCGTTTCTACATGTTTGTTTATCCACAGTACTGCGGTAGGAACAAACGTATTTCGATCGAGACACATTTACCAATTTATCCGGTCGGAGCATCTGTGAGTAAATTATTAACTGTTGAACATCCAGCGCAAATCCTCGAGTAAGCTCACCGCCCGACCCTGTGATGTGTTCCCGGTCGCAACAACATGGCTTCCCGTAGCGTAAATCCCACTAAGTAAGACTTAATAACTGACCTTTACAGTAACTTCCCCTTTCCGACGGTTGAAACCCAAACCACCAAAACGTCGTTTTTTTTTTTTTTGAAAATTTTTAAAACTTTTCTGCTCAAACATATATTTTTCCACATTTTAACTACAAGTAGATCGATCAGTAAATAACAATTGCGCGGCAACTCATTGAATTCACGAAAACGTAGTAGAAATATTATTAAGTAAATATTTAATTTATCGATTCTAAGTGATATTATAAATTTATTAACGAGATTGCGTAGAAACTTTATACGGTTAGTTTAAAGAGTATTAATTATGTTACAATATTAATATAAATATATAAATTTAATTATGCCACTTTACTTATTCTTGTATAATTTAATGTAAATATTATTCTAACAAACATTTGATTAGTAGTTAATTTTAAAAGTTCTGTTTGGTCTTTTATTTGATAAAAATATGGTTTCAGTTGTTACCAGTTTACCTTTTCACAACCAAATTTAAGTGAGATTTGTATTTACACGACGATAGAAATTATTTAGACATTGTACATTTTAATGTGATCACTAATCACATATTTTAAAAATGTGTATTAAATTCATCGATGTATATTTTATAAATTTTCTTCGAAGATGAGATTGCAGAAAATAATCAAAGAATAATATAATAATTAAAATGCTTAATATTAGTTTTAAATAATATAATTTATTTCAAAAAATTGTATTTATCATACATTTTTGTTATTTTTATTTAAATTGATTTTCCAACTGGACTAAACTTTAGAAAGTTGTTTAAAACTCTAAACTTTGGTTTTTGATATTAAAATACTTTTATTTAAATATTTTAAATAATTTAAACGTTCCATCAATTTAATTAAAAATTACTTATATTATATCCAATTAAAAATTAATTCATACGATTTAAAATTATTTAAAAATCGTTATAACTATACTTCAGTTTAATTAAATAAAATTATTATTTTTGTAAAAACTATGGGGATCAAGTGTATTTATTAATTAATACTTAAGAAAATATTTAAGTTAACTATGATTAATATACAGTACACTTACTAATTAGTTAATTAAATGTTTAATATGTTTTTTGAAAAATAATGATAATTGACTATCATATTTATACGACTACTTGGAATATATTGCAGGTTAATCGATTTATTGGCATATTAAAATAAAACAGGATTACAATTATTGGCCTTTATAACGTTTGTTGGTTTACCGATAAAATTTAATGACCTATATATACTAAATATTTTTATGAAATATCGAGGGAGACATTAAATTATTTCATAATTTCTTTTTGTATTAATAAGCTACACTCAACATTCTTTGACCAATAGTCGATGACGAAATTCAATCAGAGACAACCACATAAAATGGGCAGCATACTTGAACATATTATTCCGTAATTCAGAATTTTTTGACTATTGGGATACGGGAGCATATATTCATCAAATGGCGACAAATAATTGAGAATTATAAAACCTCAATACAGTACCTATAATAATAATAAAACTAATTGGATTGGGTAGTCTTCACTACTATACTGAAAACTCAAAGAAAAATTGTAGAGATCTGGTTGAGTTAGATTACGTAAAGAAGACTTTTTGAACATAGTATGATTATGAACTTATTTTTTACGATTTATTAACACGAGATCGAATTTTCTAATTGTTGTCACCTAACTAAAAGCTAAGTTAATATTTATGAACGAACTTTTACAGAATAATATGTATAATATAAGACTGGTGAACCATACACAAATATTGTAGTTAATGTATTGGATTAAAATTGATACGAAGGTCGTTGACTAAAAACTGATTTTAAGGTTATGATGTAGGTACCTAATGTATTGAATATGAAAGTTAAAATAAGGTAAGTAGGTATTGCTTGTTTATGAATAGTTAAATGAGCTGTTTACACCATTTGTTTATGACTTGGTTGATTGTTGTGTTTATTAGAACCTATTATTGACGGTAAGTATTACAATAGATTTTGTATTGGTTTTATTCAAAACATTTTTTTTTTTTTTTTATTCATAATCAACTTTTATCGTCTATTTATGAGCTACTTCTATTCATAAATATCATTAATTCATTATTATCAGTATGTTTTTTTATCAGTACATACTGAGTTTCTGTACTCTATGTAATAATTGGTATAAATCGCATATTTGCATTTGAGCATCATTTATTTTTTTTTAAATTTAATGATCATGGACGGTGTTTACAGACTGAGCTCAATCAAAACCGGTTTGTTGGCAGTTATTGTATAAATTACAAATCACTAATCGTAGTAGGTATATTCGATCTAGGCTAGTGGGCTACGCACAAACATGTTAGTATTCATCGGTCGGCGGTTCTGCACTCTTCTGCTCCACAATGACAGACGCCGGTTTGCTAGGTGCGACATGGATCGCGTTTGCGTGCTGTTTGTGCTTCGTCATAACGTATAACAGTAAGTCACGATTATTGTATTTTTCTACACGTTTTCCACACGGTTATTAAAAATCCGAATAGAGGCTTTTTCCATCGGGTAACGATTATTTTAACCAGCTAACATAGGTAATAGGTATAGAAGGTACTAACAACTGGGGATTACGAAAACTTTGTAACGACTGACTTCTGAAGTTATTTAATACGAACTTTTACACGTATGATAAGAACTAAAGTTTTAACTACTCTCGTAGGACATTTTTAAAACTGTGAGAAATTGACCACATTTTTAAATATACGAATCTTTTTGACATAGGTTTCATTTTTCATCGTTCAATTGATAGGTGCGAAATATGCACGCACTATGTTGTTAAAATAATTTAAACTTTAACCAAATATTTTTATCATTTATAAATTTTATCACTATAGGTTGTCTGTAATAATAAATATCACTATTCACTTCAATTTCAAATTTGTTTTTATTACATATATTATATAAGTAATTGGTAAATTATTGTAAATAGATAATATTTTTAAATTGTGTTGTATGTTTACAGTTTTCTTATGTCAGTTAAATATTTTATGGTAATTAATATCGCAATTGTTATTAAGTATGCAAACAAAACAATAATAATATACATACGTTTTATATGTTTTGTGTTTTAGTTTCACCATCAAAATCATCGCAAATTTAAGTATTATATAATTATCTATTTGAAAGCAGAGATAAATCACTAAATTATTAGTCGTTACATTCAATGTGATATTTTTAGTGCAATCAAAACCGTATTTGCTGATATTAATCTTTCAATATTATATTACACTGTTTTTAATCTTTAATATAAAGAAAACCTAAAAATGATTACTTCTAAATATTATACAGTTAATATTTTTAATGATTAAGGTAAAATTGTTTATGTTTTTAGTACTTGGAACAATGTCTACGAAAAAGCTTTTCTGATTTACTCGGAATATAAATATCTACCCACTAAAATTTACGTAATAGTTAACGTTAAATTTTAAATATTTATGAAACGCTGATATCATTCTTCTAAGGTGCCAAAACAAATACATTAGGTTGCTGGATGAGTTTTTTAAGGTTTTGGTCGTAATATAATCAACTTGATCGTTTCAAAGGTAAAGGCACTATAAATCGCATTATGCACTCTATCCTTAGTTTTTTTATTTAACTCTAACGTGAGTCGACTACATGTATCACATATTCTTTATAGCGTCTTCCAAGTTTTCGGAACTTCGTATAAAATGGGGAAAAAATAATGAAATTATTATGTCCTTTGAATATCATTCGTCTGCGGGAAAAAAATACGACCGTAAATAACATACTTAATACTCAAGGGAAATCACATGATGGTTTAAAACTTTGCCAAAAATTAATACTCACTGTTTTATTTTTGATTTTTTACCTACTTTTTTTCAAATTTATATTATAGAACCCTATTTTATATTAACATACCATGCCTACTTATAATACAATAAAATTAAGTCTATAGTAAGTATATATTTCTTTATTGCCTTATTGGTATAAATAACTCATCATATATAAATTAATTATTATGCCTGTTAACGAATTTATACTAAATCTCAAAAATGTATACTATCTTTCTAATAAAAAAAAAATAAATGTCTTTCATTATATCAGATATATTATAGCATACATATTATTATACTGTAAAAAAAAAAAAAATAAACATTTTTAAATCATATTTATTGAGTAATATTGTAATAGAAAAAATAGTGAAAATACTCTTAAAAATGTGGACAAGTAGGTGTCAATCTACTGCATGCAGTAGATGTCGAGGGGGTCACTGTAATGAATGTATTACATTTAAATTTAACGATATAATATATTATTGTATATAAAAAACAATTCTGAGCGGAGTTGATCTGTCAGCCTAGGATTTTATATTATATTTATTTCATTCGTTGAAAAAATCAAGTTTTTACAGTTATTCATTTTTGAATTACAACAAAAAAACTAAGACTGGTTCCGCGTAAAAAATCCCGTTTTATCTAAATTTTTTTTTTGTTTTCCACAGTTATTTTGAAAAGTATTTAGAATTTTTTACTTTTGATCCCTCTCCCCCTCAAAATATTAATTAACTAAGATGACTAAAATATCAGAAATCTCTATAAAATTGAAAATCGAAGCATTTTTACTGTTCCGAAATGTGATGACAGACACAAAAAATATGCATCATTGTAAAATCAATACCTATATTTATCGTTTCCCTCAGAATCTAAAATTATGTATTACAAAGAATAGGTAAGAAAAATTATTGGATACGTACAATAAGCGTATGCTATTGATAAAATATAGTGAGATTGTAGGTATATAATAACATTTTAAAATTTAAAATTTGACCGTAAAAAATATAATATAATATATTATAGATTGCCGATGGCGAGACGTGTACTGACATTCGATTTGGCTTGTTTTAACGACGAGCTACTAATACTAAAATAATAGTTTTAACGAGAATAACATGTCCGTGAAAATCGATCGTCCGATATCGGCAGTACGAATTCTTATTTTGCTATTATTAAAGTAAATCATTTGTGAGTATTAAAATGCCGGACGGTAAACTTCACGGATATGGAATTATAACGATGTCATTGACGATGTTATGTACGGCGCCACAGGTATAGTAATGATATTGTGACTTGTTTTTCCGGTAACCTACACCCAAAAACATGACGTGTTTATTGGGGTGGTTAAAAACACGACCACAATGTCCAGTCACGTAATGTTTACGCGGTATAGGACCGAATTTCAGCGGACGAGAATAATGTTCATGGTGGTTCCGATAATTAAATGCCGATCAATAATGAATTATTATTATACATTTGTCCGTGACGCGTTGCGTGCCACCTGCAGCCGTCGATTCCATAGATTTTGGACTTACGTACGATTATGTTTTACGCATCGATAAGATCACTATCGTTTGCGTATCATTGTGTTGTAATTGGCTTCGTCTGGCCCATAAATACACATCACTGCTTAAACTTATTATTACGTAGCCTGCTGCGGGTAAGTAATAAGTACTTGGACAAATCGATTAAATAGTAAATTAAAAATGAATCCATCGATATTTGATAGTGTAAAACAACTCATCAAACCTAATTAAAAATTAAAAAATATATTTTTCATAACCGATCACTATAATAACACATAAACATTTAAAATCATACTGTAGCCCTAATGTCGATACAATATCGTGCCAGTGTATTTATTAAAAATATACAGTCAAGTGAAACAAGACTTTATTCAGTTAATATGCTCATGGGATTATACAGTGTAGCATGTCACTAACTAATCTACGCCTTGGCATGCAATGTGGTAATCTTAAAATTCATCAGAGTAAAGCACACCACAAGCTCGGATTAAAAGTGGTCAAAAAAAAAATAAGAAATTGGAAAAACACAATTATTTATTACATTTTAACTACAGTTATTTAGTTCATACAGGTTCTAGCAGGTTATGCATACCAATATTGTCATTCGATTACTGTTAATGTAGGTAATTTATATATTAAGAAAAAAGTTATGATGAAGTTTTTTTTTACCAAAATAACAATTAATTTGACTATAATTTATCTATATATATATATATATATATACAAATATTAAATACCACTCACTCACTCACTGATCGCTACTTCTCAAACACTACAATAGTATAAACTTGAAATTGAATGGTTTCTTTAATGTGAAAGGATTTTTAAAAACTTGAATTTTAAAGATTGGCTCATACAGAGATTTTATTTCGGCAAACGGAAATCCAATATTTGTTGTTTGTATAGAGTTGTCACTGGTTACAGAAAATAAAATAACTCTTTAATGGACTTTAAGAAAGGGTGAATTCATGAGCATTTAATTTTGTTACAGAAACGCTGTGCAAGATCAGCTTGTAATATATAATAGTATAATACAATTGATTTTATTAATTTTGAGAGCCTCATTGAATATTTTGGGCCTCGTGGCTTCCAAATGTCTTAATCTGGGCTTACATATCCAACGTCAACTTTAATCTGGGCTACTTTGCATACCACTTATTTCTACTTTAACCTTTTACCTTCATTATAGAAATTACTATGATTTTAGTCACAACAAATTACATCAACGCCCGTGATAGCCGTCTACCCCCTGTTATCACTGACACATCCTAACGAATATGTACCTCATTTTAAACCACGCACTGATCCCAGTTATGGTTTCACATCGTATCGGTCATGTGGAGAGATGATAATTATCATTATGCACCATGAAGAAATTCCTAGGTACCTAGTCAATATTGTTATAATACATAATAAATAATAATTTCTGGAACAGTGCGACGCAGTGACTGCTTTGACGAAGGAATACGCGCGAGGTGAAAATATTGTTAGTTTTGTCAAGGGCGGAGGCGGCTCATTTGTAGAAATTTTCTAAATTGAAACGAACGACTTACTCGAGAACAAAGTAATTTCCACAGATTAAGTGAAAGAAAACGACGATAGGTAGTATATAGTGTAAAAAAAGGCGAACGGTGTGTCGGCGTTCCAGGGGAAAAAAACGCGGTCTAAATGTCACGCAATAAATCGTACCAGGTTTTTCGGCAAACTCACACACCGGCGTGTCTTAAAAAAATAAATACACACAAAGAAACTGAAAAGTTTAGATGATAATAAACTACCGGTGGTGCAAACTTTAACCGCTGCTGCCGACCGCAAAAATCCAGTCACTCGGTATTTCTCGCATAACACATCTTTAAACCACCATAATACTATATTATACGTAGAAATATTGTTGTACAAACTCAGAGTCACAACAACTGTTTTTTTTTAATTACTCGTATTATTATTACTGTTATTATTATATTTCTGTTATTCGTTTTCAGGTCGTCATGTGTACTGCTCGCACATTGCAGACGCCAACGTCAAAGTGTACGAGGAACTAGGTAAATTAATTATTATGATTGTTGTTTATGAAAACGCTTGAATCATTATTCATTCATTTTTAATTATTATTGTGATATTTGGTTGTCATCGAATGGTTTTGATGGTTGTTTAATGTACCTGCATTATATATATTATTATTATTAGTTTTTAATTTCGATTTTCGTTGAAAACGAACACATTGAGTCATTGAGATAGGTACCCATAGCTCAAAATGATAATTGAATAAATCTTTTCGGTTTATTCCATGTATTGTAACATATTGTTAAATATATATATTATATTTAATTAATAATTAAGAGGTATTTAATTTAATATCCAAACAATAATTCTTTAAACTACTATATTACCTATATATATAAATATATATATTTTTGGAAAAAATTAATTTAACTTACTATATTAAAAAAAAAAAAAAATAAATTACTTAAAGTAAAGTAATATAAAAATGTACTTAGTAATATAAACTGACAGGTCGTCTCTACTCAGAATTGTTTTTCATATGAAATCATTGGATTCAAATTTAACATATATATTACATTGACCGACACAATAATGAAATAAATTTGAGCATATACAGCAGATCAAGCTCCTCAATTTGCAACTTTAGATACATTTTACATTGATATTGGCTAATTTGTGAAAAATTAGATAACCCGGTCAAACACATAGTTTTTAAATAGCAACTTTTGAAAAATCAAGATAAAATAGTTTACTAAATATTAATTTTTTTTTTTTAGTTAAATTTTATCTGCTTTAAATTTTTGTGAATAATACAAATATTAGTTTATACATTTATACTGATAGCAGCATTATATAACTAAAAAATGAAGTGTTAAGAGATTATAAATGTTCTTGTTATAGGTCATTTAGTATGATTTTATGTAACCTACTGAATTATGAATTAATTATTACAGGCTACAGTTAAGAGATAATATAATTTATTCATATTTAAGAAGAAGTTTATTTGAAAGCCTGTATTATTACATAAATATTTATTACAATGATTATATACTATGCACTTACAGTTAATGTTTTTTCTTAGAGTATGTCTACGCACTATTTGTTTTCTCTTTCTCCGACTCCCGAGCAACATACCAAATTTGCATTTAGCAAAACCAACCTCGTGTTGTTAGCTTTAGTATAACTGTGAATGACTTAGTATCAGATTTTGAGTTAAGAACATTATCTGGGTTTGTAGATCGGGTTTTTTACAATATTTAAATTTTCAAGCAAGTTTTGAGTATGTACATATTAGAATTTAAAAATGCTTATATATAACTTTAAATTTGAAACATCGTGAAAAGGCCAACGTACATACACAGATAATTTTTAGATAATTATTAACTCAAAGTTTGATAGCAAATCGATTCACTATAATACCAAGGCTTACAACGTAAGGTTCGTTCTGCTAAACGCAAATTTGATAAATTGCACGTGAGTTAGAGATAGTAAATTAATAAGCAATAGTGCGCTGACATTCTCTCAAATACATTTAAATTATTAAACAACTTAACAATAAATAATTATTTAATAATAATGAATGATTAAATTTAAATAAGTAAATAAAAAATCAGTTAAATAAATATGAATAACTTCATGAGGAAAGTACTAGAAGACCTACTAGAAAACATCTACTATGCTACTAGCATCCAGAAACGAAATATAAAAATATTAATCGAGAGATCAAATAAATAGAACCAACTTAAATAATATTTTTTATATTTTTTATTTATAAAAAATGGCTTTTTTTATAGTTACACTTATAATGATCTTGCTAAGGTTTTACGTTTTTGAAATTATTTTTTACATAATTTGATAGCATATATTTTTAATCACATATTCTGTGACAAAAAACTAAGTTTAGTATTTTCTAAAGCAGTTGATTCAAATTTCGAATGAGTTGTTAATTAGTTATAAGTATTTGAAGTTTTGATGAGTGGTGTGAAGTGACACAATGGTATTCCAAAAAATGTTGGTATATTAAAACTTTTTAAAACTTTAAATACCTACTTATAAGTTATAACTAATTATGAGCATTTTTTGAAATTCAATGTTTATACATCTAAATTTTGGGGAAAAAAATTGAATATGAAATTAAAAACGTATATTGTTATTCAATAAGGACAAAACTTAAAAAAAATAATAAAATGATAACGATAAACATAGTAAAATATATGTATTTTTTTCAAAGAAGTTTTTTATAGTGATTTTAAACTATATAAAAAAAAAAAATATTTTCAAAAAACGTAAATAGTATTCAAAATAGTGAGTGTTAAAAGAATCACCTAGGATATTTAATATTATATAATATAACATATTTATCAATATATAAAATTCACATTGAAAATAAAGGCTGAAATTGGTTTAATAAATATAAACTTTTGAATTATGTATTTTAAATGTTTCAATAAATAAATAAATTTGTAGAACATTTGTTTAAATAATGACTTATATTTGAATCCTTATTTGACTAATTTGTTCCTCAAAAAACGCAAAACGGTTTTGCATAAAACATGCATGGCTATAGACATTATTATTAATAATTATTCATGTTCAAAGTTTCTACGATTATTACTGTCTAATGATTTTAAAATTATAAAAATGAATTATATAAATATTACTATAAAAATTGTTTGACATATTAATTTATCAAAGTCAAATTATAAAAATAAATTTCATTTTATTTACTCTACAGCTATAGGATTAGGAAATAATAAAGACTAAAATAAGTAAATATTCTTTTGATGTATGGTTAAAATGTATGCCAAATTCGTGCAAACCAACGAAAACACGTTAAGAGTATCGAATGTTAGTTGCTAATTAATAATTTCAGAAACTACTTGACCGATTAAAATAAAAGTTATATCAATGGATTTATTTAGACTTGGTGGGTGTTTTTAGCTTTGTTTTTCTACTCCGATGTGCATTTCATTTTGGTTGACAAAAATCGAAAATTGTTTTATTTATATATAAATATGGTAGCATTTGGTTACAGATTATATATTAATATTATAATAATTATTAGAAATATGAAATATTTTTCGATTTTTCTTATATACGTAATATATAACTTATTTCACACGAAAAGAGATGTTTACACATGCAAAAAAATTAAGCACGAGTTCTGACTGGCTCACGACTTTTGTAAATTCTTATTAAAAAAAAAAAAAACAATTATAATTAATAATTATGTTTTTTATTATCAACCTTAATTTTTATACAATTTTTTGATTAGATTACGAAGTAGTGTATTTGAAATTCGTTGCCAGTTTTTGTACGTTCGATATGTTTTTTTTATTGTTATTCCTATTACAATACAGATATACCTACCCAGTACAGTTTACAGTACAACATAGTTAGGTACCTCGTCTTATTTCAACTTAAATATTTTCATTTGTTATTATCAATTTTCACTATAGAATCTATCTAGCCTAGGTACTGAATAGGTACTCATTTTAAAATGATTACATATTGCTCTCGACTTCCAATCGAATCATCTGAAAGAAATTCACTCATGTTCGCTATTGTACAACCGGCACTCGTTAAAGTCGGACTTAAGTCTCGAGTGAATTGTTATTTCATGGAATATACATGTATAATAATTGTATATATGTATGTAAAGACAGAAATAAAATAATAACAGCTTGGATTTTTTTTTCACGTAGACATACAGCACTGGATCGAAAACGGTAAGGAGAAGGTGATCGAGAAAGTCAAGTACGTGAATAAAAGAGGCGTCGCCAAAAATATAATCATGTTCCTGGGTGACGGTATGTCGCTGACTACATTGACGGCATCGCGTATCTACAAAGGTCAAATAAAAAAACGTTCCGGCGAGAATGAGTACTTGAGCTTTGAAAAATTCCCATTTGTCGGCATGTCAAAGGTGATATTAAAATAAACTAAATAAAAATGAAATTCGAAGACACTTGTTTCACGTTACCGCCGCTAGAATTTGAATATAATTTAATATTTAAAACCATAATAGCTATGCCATCGGTGTGACATACATTGTTATATTTTAGATCAATAACACTGTTTTAAATTTCGAACGGTGCAGTGGATGCAATCTATATAATTAGTTTTAATTAGGGCATTATGGAATTAACTAATTGTGTAGGTATACTTTTGGTATTTTAAAACAATTTGATGGCATTTTATTTTAAACAAACTATAATTGGGCCAATTTAATTATTATAAGCTAAGTACTTATATTTTCAAATTGACAATAATTATTGATACTTTTAAGTGAAATATCAAACGTAAAACTATTTATCAGTTATTTAATTGTTGTACGGTAATTACAACTAAAAATAAAATAAATCAAAAATGTTTCAGCTGGTTAAATATTTATTTTAGTAAATAACTATTTGTGTTTGTTTTATAATTGTGAATACTCTGAATAGGTAGTTAGTTAAATTAAAATTAATATATTATATTGTTAGCATATTTTATAAAAATAAATAATAATACTTTTACAGGATACATTTAAAAAAATATATTATTTAAATACCAAAGATAGATTGATTCTTATTTCGTTCAGTAGATTTAAGTTTTACATTTATTTTTATTTAAAACAGAATTGAGTTATATTTGTATATATTATAATAGAGTGCATATTATAAATTATGCCGTTTCGTTGAAAATATAAATTTAAATACTTATTTTTAGTAGGCACGTTATTTTACCACAGCAATACTATACTTAAAAATGTATTAATTTGTTGTATTTAAAAAAAAGTTAAATATAATAATTGAAATAAATGGTTCTAGCAGGTTCAATATAACACACTATTAACGACTAAAAACCACTAAAAGTAAAGTATCTTTGTTAAATATATGATACATTAAAAATAAAATAAATTTGTAATTACTAAGTTCATAGTTACGCAGGTATATAATTTTAAACAAAACATAATAAGTATACTATAATATTTTAAAACAATTGAGAAAAAACTTTTTTTTTTTAAGAGAGAAATTTAATAATACATATTCCAGATAGACAATAGATTTTTATCGCGACTTATAAAGATTATTATAACCTAACTTTTAGTTAAGTGTTTTGTTTTAATGGTAATTTAATTTAAATTTTTGATCGATTCGTTATCTGACAATTTTGTCAGTGTTGATGACAAGGGTTATGGTGTTAATTATTAGAGACCTAAGAAAAATGTAGTCAAAGTACAAAGGTATAATGCATAATTAAATATGCGGTGACTGGGATGACAGCTGTCAAAAACAGTGCGTTATGGGAAGGAAAATCATAAATAAATAATAAACCATACAGGGGGTGATTAAAATTTCAGTTAACTGCAATTAAAATGTAAAAATCAAAATAAAATATATGTATTGATTGCATTTGTAATAATTTCTGTTAAATATTTTCAGTAAAAATAATCAAAATATGTATTATGTTCGCTGTTCTTTGATTAAGCTAATATAAATCTAAATTTAAAAATTATAAATTATATTAAATTTTACCTAATGCAAGAAACGAAGAAAAAATTATCACACCCAATTATGTATAATTTAGAGCTAACATGAACCATATTTTTGATAAACTATTTTTACGTTTGATAGACAATAGAAATGTTGGTTACACGTCATTTAGAAGTACGTACGTGTGTAGTTGTTGTAACTTAAAAATGAAACAAAATGTTGTTTAAATTATTTTATAAATAAGTAAAAATGAGTTAAACAAAGATTGAACAAAATATAAGTCATATATCATTGGATTTATACGTATACAATGTCATCTGTTGAATGTTAAAATTTAATATTTTCTTTTGTTTATTTATACGCCTCAACTGTTAAGGTTATTGACGTTACATTACATTATTATTATATGATGATTATTTAATTTAATATGGTATATGAGGTACTAAAAAAGAAAAAAAATATATGTAGATTATATATTTTGGAGTAGGCTTGTCTCTTTAAAATGCAATATTATATTATTTCATGTTAGCCGAAATGATACGACAAGTGGTGAATCAAATTAAACTATAATAAATCAGTTCTGTGTGGATAAATTAAGTTAAGATACAGAACCTTTATTTTAAGATATATTTTTTACCAAGACGTAACGTTAAATATTTACCTATTCCTTCACTTATTTTGGTTGATTATTTAGGTCTTAACCTTAATAGAAGATTAACCTGAAATAAAATTACTAAGACATAAAAGAATAAATCCTTAATGCTAGTTCTTATACATTAAACACCTTACTATCAAAAAACATTTTTACTAGCCTAAAAACTTAACTCCTAATTATAAGACAACCTTAAAATCAGTATGAGCGTACGTGATAAAACTATGGGGCTCGGCTAAATAATCAAGCTGAAATAAAATTCAAGTATTTCAAAACATAACATTCTTCATAATAACAAATGTTTCACCCACTGTCTTCAACTAAACCGTAATGACCTTGACTTTAAATCGATTGAGAATGAAGATGCATTTTTTATAAATGGTATTTCTCAAGAAGGGAAAACGACCACAATTTACTCATAAATATGACCTACATATTTGTTCATTCCCTGGAAATCCTCGTCGCTAACTCAAAAGAAAGTGGTGTTGTCATCTTTTGTTTTAATAAATTATCTTATTTTACCTTTTAACCCTAAGCTAAGTTTCACTAATGGATGTCTTCTTATTCATGTAACTATTATTTATGTTTTTCTCACCTCTACCACATGTACTTGTTATTTAAAATATGTACCTATAGATTGTATAAACGATTTTTTATTAAAATAAAAAAAATGTCGGTTTATTTTCTGTTTTGTATACGATTTCTATTTAAAGTGAAATGAACACAGATTAAGCTACCACTATAATACTTATGTAAATATATATTTGTTATTATAATATGTACTTATATATTTCAGATGCATACTTATAATTAAGAAAGATACATTTTACTATAGTTAAACGTTCAACGTAATATGAAATGTTACACTTATTGAACCAGAAAAAACATGGCTTATATTTTTGCATAAATTTATACTTTATTTAATTGGATCATTTTAACAGCAAACCTTCATTATTTCAAAAGACGAAAAATATTTAATTTTTAGGAGCATTTCAGGTCTAAGCGACTTTGATATTTTGAATCGCATTTATTTTTCCTCCTTATGTTTTTCAACAAAACCAATATAAACTTTTGAATTTTGAACGGAAATCTATATTTTAAGTATTATTATCTGAAGTGAAATATTTTTCTTAAAATGGTTTTAAAATATTGAATTAACATTTTTTTTTTTTTATCGATAATCGTTTATAGTTCGAACAAAGTAGAGTAGAGTACCATAGTTTTAGCTGTGTACTCGACCACTTTTTTCATCTTATCGAAATATTCAATAAATACAAATAAAAAAGATTTGCTCAGGATGACTGGCTACATACGTGTGTTGATATTGAAGTATTTTGTCAAAAAATGTATTAGTACGGGAGTAGAGTGGTAGAAGAGAGGGTTAATGTTTTAATTCTACACACACAACGTTGATTTCCTATTCTTATTTCTTGTATGACCAAAGCGAACAGTAACGCATTTAAATCATAGACAACAGGCGTCTTTGAGAGATACATTGAAGCTTACGTTTACTACCCCAAAACAATTTCAGAAGTAACAAAACAATAGTTTTATTACCCCAAAGAAATGTTAATTTTTTAAAATCATTACGATTCGGGGATTGCTATTATTGTCTTCTGTAACTGTAAAGATAACGTTAATTCAACGAATTAATTTTAAGGCTTATGTCAGAAATATCATGATAAATTGTCGATAAAACGATATTACTGTTATAACTGAAACAAATTTTATACAGATCTATTTAGGATTTTTTTTTATTTTACTTCCTTATAGAGCATGTATCTTTTATAATTTTTCGGATCATTTTTGCTACCATAAAATTATTTCTCTAGACCATAGTTATGCTCTTCTGTCGAATATCGGCTATCGAAATCGCGACGTGGCGGTTTGACGAGTGCGCTCTCGACGACCCACCTAATCCGTCATTGCACTATTTATTGTTTCAGACTTATTGCGTGGACAGACAAGTAGCCGACTCGGCATGCACGGCCACCGCTTACTTGACAGGCGTGAAGAACAACTACGAGACGATCGGGATATCGGCATCGGTGAAGTTGAATGATTGTCCCGGGTCGGTGGCGTCCGACAACAGGACTCAGTCCATAGCCGATTGGTCGTTGGCCGCGGACAAAGCTGTCGGGCTGGTGACTACGACCAGGGTAACGCATGCGTCCCCGGCCGGGATGTACGCGCACACGGCGAACCGGAACTGGGAGTCGGATGCCGATTTAGCAAAGGCGGCAAATCTGACGGACGTGACGCAATGCGAGGACATCGCCAAACAGCTGATAACCAGAAGTCCCGGGATAGACTTTAAGGCGAGTATATGTACCGCGGTAGTTTTTTTTGTAGTATTGTTACGCTGCTTTTTATTTATCAGGAAACTTCTTGTACACGTTCTTCGACGTTTTTTTTTTTTTATTTTAACTAGCGTTCAATTTTGGTGATTATAATTCTTTTACGATCCATGCCGACTTGCTCATTGAAATTGCACAATATACAGATACTGCTGAGCTTACTGTTTTAATATTTATACTATGTAGGTATACTTTTAAATAATGCGTTTTTGACTTGGGTAATATTGGAATAAAATCGAATAAATTAAAATGGCACACATTTTATTTTAATTGATTCGTTTTTTGTTATACCTAATTATGCAATTTAAATTAAATTTTAACTTATTATTCTCGATCACTCACCCGTAGATCACTGCGTGATGTTTCTACCAGTCGATTACTGTGGTAATTTGATTGCTGCTAAAAAGTTTTTTCACGGACAAATGAATAATACATCCTGCTCAGTCTTTCATAAAATGTATCACAGTCATCACTCGTCATTTTATAGCCTCAAACTTGTTGTTTCGTAATATATTTCAAAATAATAATCTCATTTTATGATCAGTATATTATGGTCTTTTTACAATAACACATACAGTTTAGATGATAAAGTCGGGAAGATTTCATTTTTTTTTTAATTGATCTTGTTCAATTATTATGCTCTGTGTAATCATAATATATTGTAATCACTAAATATATACATATTTTAATTTGTACTATTTCGATGTTAAGTACACGGAAACTATTAAAGTTTTTAATATTCTGGGAATTTCTGTTAGGCAAAATTTTATCTTGACGATTTAAATATGTGGTTTAATAGATAATAGTATCTGATTAAAAGTTGATATTAAACATACATTTTTACATAAAAACATAACATAATAATATAATATATTGTAATATTTATTTTATGAAAAGTATTTTTTTTTTAACTGTGATATACTCTTTATTGTATTTTAACATTTTAATTGTCATAAAAAATAAATTATATATTTTACTTTTGCTATAATATAAAATAATTCATGAAAATATAAACAGTTTAATAAAATGTTTAATAGAAATTAATTATTAATTTTCAGGTAATACTTGGTGGAGGTCGTCATAGATTCATCCTTAATGATACAGAACAGAAAGGATCAAGAATGGATATGGATCTCGTTGATTTTTGGAAGAATGATAAGGCAAAACGTTTCGGAAATGATAAATCAGCATACATTGAAAACAGGGAACAACTATTAAACGTTGATCCCTCTAAGACCGATTATTTATTGGGTAAGGAGATACAAATGACATTTCTTATTCATTATATTACGAATATTATATATTAAATATTTCATGCGTGTTTAATTCAAAACAAATGGAAAAAAGTATTAAATATTTTGTTAAGTAATTTTTTTTAACCATTTCAATTTCCTTTTTTTTTATCTTTTGATGTCTTTCTCTTTATTTTTAGATGTGGGGAGAAAGTGAACAATTTTTCTTCAATTTAAGACCATCAAGTAAAATAAAAAATCAATTTTGTAAAAAAAATATGGTTTTTATAGTCTTATGACTTATGAAGCCTCTTAATGTTTATGTCTTAAAAGTATTAATATTTCTTTATTCCGGTTAGAGTTTTTCAAACAGTTTAGTTTGACATCATAAAAACTAATCAGACATTTAAATTTTACATAAATAACCACAAATATATGATTTTATGTTAATATTTACCATAATATTTTAATAACGCACTTCTTACGTTTCAGGCCTTTTCGAGAATGAGCATATGAAATTTCATTTGAAAGCGGATGCAAATAAACAACCTACTTTGGCGGAAATGACTAAAAAATCCATAGAAATTTTAATGAAAGAGAAAAATGGATTTTTCCTGTTTGTCGAGGGTGGTCTCATCGACGCTGCTCACCACAAAACAATGGCCAGGTTAGCGCTGGACGAGACGGTCGAGTTTTCTAATGCCGTCCAACAGGCTGTTGACATGACCAGCGAAGACGACACACTGATCGTCGTCACTTCCGATCACTCACACACCATGACAATGGCAGGTTATCCGGCTAGAGGCAACGATGTTTTGAGTCTTTCGGGGGATCTCGGGATCGACAATTTGCCGTACACTACACTCAGCTACGCCAATGGTCCGGTAAATCAACAGCCCGACGCGAATTGCGCCCGTCAGGATTTGTCCAAAGCAGACATAAGTAATTTTTATTAATTAGTTATTCTAGCTATACAGTCAAATAGTCGGAACGTTATCGGAATTACCGTAAACCGTCATCGTGTTCATTATAATATATTATTGCAATTATTGTAATTATCGTAATATTGTTTTCGTTTCCGAAACACACTATCGTCGTCTAAAACACTGCTGTGAATGACAATGATCCTTAATATTATTACGAAAATATTTCGTCGTCTTGTATACAAAAACTGTATGACGACACGCCATCGGTATCGGATCATATAATATGCATGCGCCGTCGACGCACATATATTACATTATGGATAACGCACTAAAACATTTTAAAAATCTATTTTGCAAGGCTAATGGCGTGTTTTTTTTACATCTGAAATAAACGATACAATAGAATTTTACTTTTACTTTTGAAAGTATTCACTATTCAACAAATAGCTAGATTATGGATACGATTACGCTTGTTGTTCGTTTTTGGCATTTTGGCAGGGTAATATTTTTCGGTGATAAAAGTTTTATTTTGAGAAAAATATTCAATTGCAATATACACATGCAATATAAATGCTTAGTATAATAATATTATAAATTTATTTATTTCTTAAATTTGTAACGACGATCTCATTGTTTTTAAATGAAAATTATTTTTACAACAAATTTTAAACTTTAAGCACATGCTCGAAATACTTAAAACCCGTATTTATAATACACACCACAAAATATCGGCCAATAATAGATATTTTCGATCGTATTCAACATAAATATATGAAAGTGTATCAATTATTTTATTTTAAAAAGTAATATAGTTTGAGTATGTTATGGAAAAATTGATCGAATATTGGATGTATTATTGTATATAAGACTAAATGAAAAGTTTTAAATTACGCTTAAAACTGCTTAACTACCCTATCAGACTGTTATTGTGTACTTTATGATTAATCATCAAGTTTTAATATAAAACGTCAATTGCTTGACCCACTCAATGATGAGGTTCACATGACATCTACGTGTAGTAGATCGATTTCACAGGGTTTTTTTTCTTCATAGGTACTTGTGATCTTATTTCTATTTTAATTTTATCGTTTTTACTTATGAACTTAAGACAACTGTTAAATATGTTTTTAACTAACATAAAACTAAATTAAATAATTCTAGAATTCATTTGATTAAATTAAATCAAATTTACATGTTATCACTATGCTATACGACTTTTTGAACCGTTACTGTTAGTGTAATGGACTAAATTTGATTTATTATTATTACGTCATTAAATACAATTCCAACCATCATTATAAACAAACTTAAATAATTTCTTGTTAATGAATTACATTTACTTTCAGTAAAATTCACACGACATTATTTTAAACAATAGTTTTTATTAAAATAGCTTACTTCATATTTACGATTTCCAAGGTTATAATTATTTGTATATTTAGAATTAAACACGATAAAATCAACATTAATTTTTTGAAAGAAAATAAAATCATTTTTAAGTGTTTTTTACATTTTTGTAGATATAACAAATATGTATTTGTTGAAAAAAAACAAACGATTAACAAGTATTATTAACTAATATTATTATTGTAATAGTAGCTTTAATCTTTCCGGTGAAAACAACATTTATCGTTGGATTATAGTATCATAAGACATAAGTATCAAATTTGCAATTGAAAAAAATATTATTTTATGGTTTCAGAGCAGATTAAGAGACTTCTATCATTTTATTTAGTTTAAAACAACAAATACCTACCTATTATTCAAATTTCAAAATTTATTTTTCCTGAATGTAAGATAATTTATATAGTGAGAGATATAGAGTGATTTATTAAACTAACCATTTTAATAAATTCTATAAGTGGATGTTGAAAATTGTGTTTTTTTAAGACAATTTTTTTTTTCATTTTTTAAAAACATAGGACGAACGATAAAAAATTGTTTTAAATAATTTAAAAATTAACTGAAGAAATTAATATAGCTCGTTTAATGTAATATCTGAATCCAGTATCGTATTCATTTTTTATGTTTATGTTCTTAAATTGTATACTGAGTCTTAGATAAAAGGATTCGACTAATAACCATAGAAAGTTATTTGAGTTGAGTAATCGCAAAGTTATTTCACTTACCTACGTCTAGATTCATCTGGAGCGTAAATTTAAACGGATGCATTCAAAAATGACTTTATTATTGTTCATATAGGTACGTTGTTCATTCATTTGTATGTTAATAAAAAGTTGTTTAGGTATTTTATTCGATATGTATACAACTATATATCATATGTGTCTTTCTGACATATGTTATATTATAACTTTCAATTCATAAGAAAGTTTCCCATGCAAGTTTATGAATTTTCAACCGATCTTGCTGTATTGAATTATTTTGTATTTATATACATATGGCATAATATAATTAATATTTCATCTACGACAATGATTTTTATTTAAACATTTATTTTTAAAACATGTTTTAAAGTTTAATATAAACAACTGTAAACGTTTATTTGCGAATACATAATATGCCCTGTAATCTAAGGTTATATAACGTAATGCATTCATTATTTAAAAACGTTTAACGTTTTTGAAAAAAAATTAGTTTTTACATGATTTGAAATTGTTAAATCAATATTTCTCTAAAAAATTTAGAGGAGGAATTTCTTTGCAGTTGTAAAACACTGATATAGAGCAAAATATTATAAAATTAACGTAATAATGACAAATTTAATAAGAAAAATAATTTAAATTGGAATTTAGTTTCCAATAGTATAACTGTTTTTATGAGTAAAACTGTATAAATTTAGATTAAATCTGTAAGATTTCAGATTCTGAGAGGTGGGATACTGATTTTACAATGATGTACCTGTATTCTTTTTTGTATAATATGTATACGATGTATATAGTACCCAAATAAAATTCTTTGAATATTAATTTTAATATCTTTTATTGCAGAAAAATAAATCTTGTTGGCTCTTTTAAGATGTCAAAATTACAAATTTTTAGTATTTTTTGAAGTAATAGGGAAAAAAATATTAGTATTTTTTATATAAGCTATAACTTTCAAAATATTTTGAATTTTTTTGAGCTATTTATAGACATTTTCAATTTTCAATTTTTTTTAACCTACGTAACAAAAGAAATCTAAAAAATAAATATACAAATTTTATATAGACATTTTAAGTTAAAATTTGGACGAAATTAGATATTTAATAATATTTAATAATATTTATGCATATTATTGTATTTTGTATGCACGTCAATAACATTTTAAAAACATTTAGAATAATTGTATGGTATTATACCACGAATCTTTATACCGTTCTACGATAAGTTGGTTATTGACTCAATGATTCAAAAGTTTATAAAAATTATATAAAATAAACACTAAACTATTACAATAATTAAATATTAATAAAATAATAAATACAGTGTTTTTGGCCAAAAATTAATTTAACCTACCATATTACTAATAGTAAAATAAATTGCTACAGTAACAATATGAATATATCACAAAATAAAGGTATTTATACTCATATAGGCTGACAGAGCACCTTCGTTTAGAATCGTTTTTCGTATGCAATAATTTATCATTGAATTTAAATTCAACACATACATTGCAGTGGTGACTTACACAATGACAAGGTATACTCGGCACCTAAGATAGGAAAGAAAGAGGTTACTACTATCTCTTATTTTTTAATACTGATTCTATTGAACACTTTATCATTTATAATTATTAAGAAATTACGACCTTTTATACATTTAAACTTGTAGAAATAATCAACATAATTTATTTATGTTTGTAGCAAAACTAAATGCAACATTGCTCAATATATACATTTCTTTTTTAATCTCATTTTCTTTTTTTGATTGTAATATTGTAAAATAATGCTACAAATTGTACAAACACAGTATTACTAATTGTGATGTATATACTTATCAACTTTATAGTATTACATAATTAGTTCCAAAATAGATAATACTACAGATTTAATTAATTTATTGATGGTAGTAATTGCGAAAATAATATTGCTTAGACTATGTATGGCGAGTCATATTATGAATTAAAAAATACTCGAGCTAAACCAAATATCGATCAAATTAAATTTGAAATTTGAACACAGTTATTTAAAGGACTATAAAATAATTAGTATTTTGAATAGTTAATAATTTATTTAGAAATCGTTTTAAATGTTTTGAAAGTCTAGATCACTTCACGGGTTTGTTAAAACTAAAAATTAAAAACAAATCTATTTGAAGTCAAAAATCAGGGTTTGTAAAATAACTAATATAAACACGTAATATTTCCCACTACCAAATCGGAAACTGTACACTACCAACCCAACGCGTGGATTTTGATTTTTTTTCAAAAATAATATTTACTTCACAAGAAAAATGTGACGGGCAGAAAGGCAAAAACAAATTTCGATTTTATGGGGTTGTTTTTTTTTTTTTTTATAAATATTATATATATATATATATATAAATACGAGTACCCTTGATTTGGTTTTTCGAGTTTAAGACTTGATGGCATTAAGTCGGAGGAACGATTGCGGTTCTGTTTACGGATGCGATATTATTTTTTATATATAAAATATTGTTAGTGAACTATTATAAGTCAGAGCTATGCAACAAAATTCTTCAACAATTGATTTATAAATTCCAAACCCAAATTTGCCACATAAAAGATTTTGAAAATACTAAATTAAAATCATTGAAAAAAAAGATTTTAAAAATCCAAATGCAAAATCTTTAAAATTTTTAAAAATTTAATACTCTCGCCTAAAAAAATTGTCTCAAACAAACATTAAAAAAAAAATAATTATCTATAAAAGTATTTTTATTTACAAGTGTAAACAAATGAATCGATAGTTTGTATAATATACCAATAAACTATAAACATGATACACACTATTATACGTTTATAGTACATGCACAATCGTATTATCTTTTGAGTATGTTGTAAATATTAATAAAAATAAGTGATGAGGTCTTAAGGGTTAAGGACAACATGCCATAAACATTTATTGTATTTCAACATTTTTTTTTTAATAATGAGACACTGTATTCCAACCCCAAAAGTTTATCTTCGTTATCAAAATAAGAAATATTCACCATCTTATCAATCTGAATAGGTATCTATCCTTTTTTGGCCAAGAATATTGATCTCTCTATTTGTATATATAGGCATACAATATGAAATAAATTAAAATTAAAAAAAACAATTTTTGATAGAAATTTAGAATTATAATAACTTTAAATTAAAATATATAATATACAAATGATCATAATTTTTTTTAAATACCTATTACTTATACATATATTATAATATTATTAGTATACATACCTACTTATATATTATGTGAATATTAATTAAATATCGTGCGTCATAATTGCATGTATAAAATAAATAAATTTAATATTTCAAAAAAATAATATGTGGTTCTAATATTTTTGAAGAAAGTAGACATGGTTTTAGTTCAAAAAATATGTGGTGGAAAATGAAATATATTTTTCTTATTTATTTATTATTATTTTTTTTTTTTGGTGGAAAATAGTTTAGTCTCTCTAGTAACCTACTACGGATGGTTACATTATTAATTTTTTTTTTATTCACGATAGCTTAATTTACTCAAAAATCATAATCCATTTTTAATCTAATTTGGATTTTGAAAGCCCGCGGAGTTGTAAATCACGACCTGCGGCTCTGATGCTAGTAATATAGCTGGTTAGGTATATTGTAATAATACGTCATCGTTTTCGTAATTTTCAGACCAACCGTCGTTCGAGTATCCGCATCTGGTGCAGATGGATATAGAAACTCACGGGGGTGAAGACGTGATGGTGTTCGCCCGAGGTCCTTGGGCCCACCTGTTCTCCGGTAACTACGAACAGAACGTGATCCCGCTGACGATGGGATTCGCGGCCGGCGTCGGACCGGCTGCCCGCGTGGCAGGCGGCCCGGTCGCGTTCACTTCCGCCGGATTCGGCACCGCGGCCGCCTCGTCGCCGTTCGGTGCGATTACCGGTGCTCTGTTGACGACGCTGGCCGTCTGGCTCGTTTGTTCGTAGCCTTCACTCGAAGCGACTGTCGTTCGATTACAATTATACTTATTGTATTATATATTATTATTCTTTTTTTATATGTTTGACACATTATGCGTGTCTTTACCCGGCTACGCATTTATATATATATATATTATATATCTATACGTACACTGTAAAACCTCTTTATAACGGAGCTCATAGAACACGGATATCTCTGTACAGCGGAAATTATCGACGGTGCCGTAGACTTTGGTTCTCTATAAAGTAAACTTTTTTATAACTGAAAAATCTGCAGTTGGTACAAAACGATCCCGTTATAAGTAGGTTTTACTGTTTATGTGTACACATCACATAAAAAGACGAAAAGACTAAATTGTTCAAACACACGATGAAATATATTATATATGTACATATAAAACGATTCTTGTTTGTATTTACCTTCCGGCGGTGATATCGTTTTTGATGTGATAACAGTTATTAAACACTGTAATCCGATAGACACGTGTACGGTTTATTTGTTTAGTTTTCTATACTGTCCTTAACCGATTTGTTGTGTTGCGTCCGAAGTTCATGCAGACATTTTTTTGAGCTTTGACCTTGCCTAAATACTTAGAGCGTGCGATAACCTTAACAAGCATCGGGTATAGAATATTATTATACTACAGAACACCACATCTAAATATTAATTTTGGTGATCTGCGTCACACTTTCAAGCTTAATTATTGGAATTTAGCTGATAAATTTATCTAGCTCACATCAGGTGTATAATGAAGTACTATAATACCGCGGACTACACGTGTCCGATATGATATTGTTGTGTTCTACTAATATTAAGTAAGATAGAGACGAGACAGAGATCTATAATATGTCTATAATATGTATCTCGATTTTCCTCTAATATATTTTATCAGTATGCTTACGTATACGCAGAAGACTATTTCCTCTTGTTTGTGAGAAAGAGATACCTATATTCATTATATTGCACATTAATACTCAAATTACTCATTAATATGCACCTAAAGTATATGCTATGTTTTTCGAACAATATTGCCTTCCCCCTCCTCCGGTTCGCTATTTCTATTATCAGTCCATTTCTTTATAGGTTTATGGTTTGAGTACTACATACACCCATAATAGGTATATATTTTATACGTGAGTGAAGTTGGCACCACCACTTTGTCTTATAAACTTCTAACCTAAGCAGATATTTTGAAAATCATTTTCATTTTTAGAATTTGCATACTTACCCAATCCCACAAAAAAAAATTTCGCTTGACACGCGGCAAAACGTGCGACGTGGTTCGTTTCACTGTCAATACAACATGCACAATTATTTCAACAAATCAAACACGAATTTTAACATTATGCAGAAACATCTAGTGACAATAATTAAATAATTAATCACAATCTATTTCGTATATTATGCTATCTCAATGGTCAATTCATTGTACAATTAAATGCAATCATTAGTCCATTCATTTATTTTATTATCAACATTTTATAGGTCTCAATATTGGTGAATACTAATTGAGTTTCATACCGAACGGGAAAAAAATAATATAATAATTGAGTCTGAACTTGAGATAAGTAAAATATAAATATATCAACCGTATATGTTATTACATTCTTATCATTTGTATAGCTTTCATAGAATAAATATTAAAATAATACAATGTACGTCTCGTAAAAATGAGTAATCCTCATTTATTAATAAAGTAAATTGTACTAAAATAAAAGAAAAATAGTTAGAGAAAAATACAGCTGTCAAAACAAATACAAGATTTGAACACCTATATATAAAGTTTATCACTCAAGTTTATACCAATATAGTGTAGTGGTCAAATGAGGGTTTAAGGGAAATATACCATCATTGACCTTTTTTTCAGTATTTATAATAATATAAATTGTAAATTATATTTTCAATGATCAAATAGTGTGTATTCAAAAACTAGCCACCTCTCCTATGACAAAATAACTAGACCATCACTAATCAATATTAGACAAGCAATTTAATTATTATATTTATTAATTATTTTAATTAACTTCATTATACTCATATCACATAAATTTATCAAATTTTCGAAATTACATAAAAATAACATTTTTAATCATACCTGTAGAATATTTTGTTACAGACGGATCTAAGTTTATAAAAATTAGAACGAAGATGCTTTTTTTTTGTTAATTTCACCAGACTTAATAAGTATGTACAAGACAAAGCCCTAAGACAACCAGGGACTCAAATCGTTCTAAAAGGTTTTATTGGGACTCGATTTGAACAATCATATGTAGCCCTTGACACACTTCTCCTTAATCGATAATCTTAAATCTGTTTATAACATTATAACTATATTTTGTACACATTTTGTTTTATCATAATTTATCATTAGTTTATAATTTAGTGTTTAATTATAATCATTAAATAGGTATAATATATGATACGTATCGCTGTTACTATATAATGCAATATTGCAATTTTATTATCATAATGCAAAAAATCGTTAAAAAAATAATAAAACGTACTGTCTAAACATAAACAAATTGAAGAAGAAACTGCAAGTAATTTAGGCGGCTGCTTACGCGATTACGACACGCAATAACCCCGATCGGTGGTTCGAGCGTGCGTTGTCATTGTAATTTTCGTATGTCTCGTTAGAACACCGAACATGACGTAGTATAATATGTGTATTATGTATGGATATTATATGCATGCGACCTGAAAAATTGTATTTTTTTCATTTTGCGCTTAACCTTCCCGAGAATTAAGTGTTATTTTATGAAAAATGTTCCTCCGGAGAACCGCTATCGTCGGTACTCTCGTGCGGTAGGCCTGTTATTAAATTTTCCTTTTTTAATTATTTTTTAACAATTATAATATACTTTTTCTGTGATCGTTTCCCTCGTCGACCCATATCGGTACTACGCAATCTAAAGCAAAAGCGCGACGTGAAATGTCACGGCGACGGAAATTAGATGCGATGGCGTGGACTGGTCGAAGTGGTATGAACGTGTATAGGTATTATCTATTTATTTATCGCGTTCTGTATAATATTATAATGTAGTATTATATTTTGTAAATTACTTTTTTCGTTTTCCATCACCGCGATTTCATTGTTGTTCCTTTTCATATTATATAGAATAACGTGTGTTCTTATCAGTCATAACTTGCAGAGCCGTCTCGAAATTAAATAACGAAGGAATTAAATTCACGAAATGGCCAAATTCAATGTTTTTTTTTTTTCATAAAATATATTTTAGATTCCAATAGTACAGATGTACGCATTATTAATACACGGAGTAGAAGTAATGCTAAACAAATTCCATTAGCCCATGAATAGATACATTATACCACAATGTATAATGAAAAATGGATATATTATACTATTCAAATATTGTATTATTTTTTGTACATTTTTGTTGGTTTTTTTTTTTTGTAGATACAAAAACTCTCTGTCCGGTCATATTATTAATATATATTTTTTTACTTATTTAATCTAGTGTTCAATGTTTAATTCCGTTTAACAATTTTCAATTTGTAAATCATAAATACAATGATCGAATGAACCCGTAAATATAATGCGTACTGCATTACTTAAACGTCAAACGTTGCAGAAGATTTCGATTGGCCCCCGATGTTAATGTGTCATTTTCATATTATTATTTAAATGTTATATTGTTTTATAAATGTGTTTCCAATCGTGTAACTCAAATTTTTAAGGATACAATAATACGGGGTGATCAATTTAATGCAAGATACTAATAAATTCAGAAAACACTAACGTTTTTAAAAATATATATATATTTTTTTTAATTGAACCTTAAGTCGTTATAAAACAAAATTTTTGGATAAATTATATTTTTATCATTTTTTATCGTTATGATTTTTTTTTTTTTTTTATATAGTTTTTTCTTATTTAGACGACAATATAGATACATTTTTAATTTGATATTTCGAAGCAGAATATTATTTTGATACATTAAAATCAAATTTTAGACAAATAGTTTATTAATTATAAGTATAGTTTAGACAAGTGAAGTAGTGGACCAACATTTTGCGGGTAACCCATGTAGCACTCATCTAAACTTTAAATACTCAAAAATAACTCAATAAAATTGTCTGCTAAAATAATTTAAAAAGAATAACAATAAAAAAATAAAAAATATATATTTTTTAGAAAAAATTTGGCTTTTAATAACTGAAAATTGTGTAAAAAAATATTTTCAAACGTTAATGGATTTTGAAATGATGAGTGTCTTATGTTAAATGGATCGCCCGGCATAGTAAATTAATACAGAAAAATTATATAATCTTGTTAATTTTTAAATGTTTTCATGACGTTTGTTCTTTACTATGTAGAAACATTCATTAAAATTTTATTTAAAAATACCGGGGATTGTATAAGATTGTTACTTGGTAGTAACTATTAAAACGATATCCATTTCTGGTGTGGTGTATCAGTAACAGACTGATATCAAACGGGGGAAAACGAGACGATTTTGATATTAGTAATATTAGACAAGACGTCTTTATTATACCATTACATCGTATGCAGTTATTTAACATATGTTGAAATAAAATGTTAGAATAATATATTCTACTTTACCGATGACCTGGTAGTAATTCACGGAGCGAGTGATGAAATGACACTGGTTCGTTATAATATGTTTATTATGTAGCGGATCAAATAGAATTATTATTATACATTTTATAAATTAATCAAAAAAAGTTAAATCTATGAGTTAAACCTCGTATATGATTGGACTCCGTGGTAATACAGACAATGAATGAAAGTAAACATACTATTATAGGATATATATATATATATATAAATATGTGCATTGTAATAATGAAATATAAATACTTTAATGATGTAAAATATTATTACGAGATCCTAATAATATGTTAAACAACATTTTAATGAATCTGTGAATTTAAACGTTGTACAAAGTTAAAATGTTCACAGTTTAAATTCAGTTAGATTAACATAACCACGAGAGAATATTATATTGTATAAAACGTGCCATATATATTCTTAAAATTATATATCAATAGTTAGGTATATTATACCGTTCAGTTTTAATAAAAAAAAAGTTTTTAATAACAGATAGAAATTTGTAATTCTCCAATTACGGTAAAAATTGTGAGTGGCTACTTCAGAGAGATCACTTAGTTTGGTCGCAATTATAGCCGATAAAGGTTGTATAAAACGATATACATCAAATACACGAGAAATACAGGTGGGACTTAACATTTTGTGCGTATTAACCGATACAACGTGTTAACTGATGACATACTAAACGATTTATATTAAATTATAATTTATGATTGTTTACAAACGTTTATTTAATTACCTACTTAGTGTCAGTCTAGAGGAAAACAACCTGTTAAGTAAAGCAAACTCTCGATTTCTTATATAATATTGTACGACGATTAAGAATAATTGCAGATCAAACTATATTTATTATTTTCGTTGGCGGTAGCGAAGAGATGGAATTTGTTTAAACACTTACCTATAATCTCGACATTAGAAACATTATCACCGATATGGATTTGGATTAACGAACATTTCCTCATCACTCTTACACATTGCAGCATAAATATTAAAAACACAATGTACAATTCCCCATATTTGTAAAAGCGGTTAAAAGACAGAGACGAATATTAAATATCGTGACGGGACTTATCCGCATTACGAGGATCAATAGCGATTTAAACACAAAATTTAAGATTGTCTTGTGACACTAAAGCTTGCAGTGCACGTACGTACCTATACTCTACATATTTATAAAATTTTATGACGGTCACATTTTGAAGGCATGCCGAGATAAAATAGTTTGCAAACATAAAACATCTTACTGCCACGCCGCCGTGTATTTAAGTACGCCGATCAAGTCGTCGGCGATACATTTCGACGGAAACGGTTCTACCTCCGTCGTTTTCATCTTTGTCTCCGTCTACGGAGTGTATTGTGGCCGCCCACCGTGAAACTATATAAGTTTGGGCGACACGTCCGTCAACCAATCAATCATGTGGACATTCATCGTGTGTGTTTTGGCTTGTGCGCTACAGGTGTCTGCAGCCACCACCGCTCAGGAGTCAGGTACACTCGTATAGTTGTTTATTTGATTTTGTTCACCGCAAGTTTATAATAACATTTTATAATATAATATTATAATGGTCCACAGTTCCTCGTAGATACTGTAAGTTTACTGACAAAGCCATTACGTTTGACATTTTTTTGTTTTTTCGAAGTTTTAGTCGTCAAAAAAAAAAAAAAGACTTGTTATATTGTTTTGATTTTTATAAAACGATTTATTTCGAATAAACTAATAATAATGTAATATTATAGTTTTATTTATTAGTTTTTGATAACATTTTATTGATGGTTTTTTTATTGATGTTAAATCAAGCTACGTAACGTATTTTTTTACACTAATACAATACGGATTTGAATGTAGGTACCTAGGTACATACTATATAGCAATACGGGAGACGTGGGTAAAAATATAAAATATTAACGTTTATTTTTCATTTTATATTGTAGGTATATTATACATATGTACACAATATTATATACTTTGGTGTATTTATTTCTTTGACTAATGAGATAAAAATTTACCATAATTTTCTTTTATAATAATTACAAGATTGTAAATCGCTTTTAATTATATTGTGTTATTTGAATAAGCGAAGACATAGATACCTTCACTTTCATTAAAATAGTTCTTCATTATGTTTTATTATATCTCAGGCTTATATTTTTTATGTTAAAATTTGTAATCACGATTTGCACGAATAACAATACCTAATTATCAAATATTATCAAAAAACTTTTGATGAATATAATATAACTATTAAAATAGGGACCAAGACAATATTTAAAATGAACATTTTTATATAATATGCTGTGTATGTCAATAAATCGTAAAGAACAAATCGTAATACTTAAAAAAAAAAAAAAACAAGAAGAAATAGAACCAGTAACGGATTAATAACAGACCATGTTATATGACCATTTAGGTACCAATAATACTTAATTTTTAGTGAAACAGATGGGTGCTAACTTTGGAATGGGTGCGTTTTATGAATTTTTTAGATAAAAACAAAGTAATTTAGAGTTTGTTTGTTTGTTTTATTGTGAGTAATTTAGAGGTTCGGAGGTTGTAATCGATAGTATAATTTAGCACAGAATTATTGATGTTTGATGGAGTTGATGCTTGAACCAAATGTTTTAGGTACCTAGTAGATTGACAGAATTTCATTTAATATGCCTCCACATTAGGTTGGCGTAATAAGAAGTTTGTATTGTTCAAGTTATATTAGATGACGGTAGATTTTAAACGCATATTAAATTAATTGATTAAAATATTATAAATTTAAAATTAAAAAATAAATTACATAATATAATCTTTTTTTTTTCTAATACTCATAAATAAATATTAAATTATAAATGGTGATTTGCGAATATAAAAGATATTGCACAAGAAAACAGTTTAAAATTTTATTTTTGATCACGATAACAATGACTTATACATTTGTTAAAACAAGTAGGTGAGTGAAATTCTACTTCGTTAAAATGTATTTTGTTAATATGTTTTTTCTTCAAAGAAAAATACACGAAATTATAATTAATGGCTGACCTTAAACACTTGTTACATTACTACATGTCATTACAACAGGCGTTTGCAGTTTATTGTTTTAAATTTTATTTTCCCATAAAGAACTGTCTTGTAAAATATTTATGACATTAGCAACTCGTAGTAATATATGTAATTGCATATTATATCTGTATTATTATTGTAAGTTATTATTGTAGTTCTTTAAAATAACGTTTGTGAAGTAATATCACAGGTATGAAATAATAATAGAAAAATATTTAATCTCAATAATATGAATTATGAATATGTATGGGTAATAACTATCTAGTATTATATTTTCTAAAGACACATTTTCATAAAAATTAAACTTCAGTATAAAAATCTATAGATTAACCAACATTTGAGAACGGTGAATTCAGAAGTAGACTTTTCGCATTGTTTTATGTAAATGTGTGGTAGATGTTTTTTTAACACTATTGTTCATAATATAGAATAATTATGTACATAAATAAGTCATTTGATGTCAACAAATGTCTGTTTTCTAAACACAATTATTCCAATTCAATTAGGATCAATTAGACTCATCTTATAATAAGCCGTGTTTCGGTATTGAGGAATCGGAAAATTTACTTCACGCACTAGAGTTTATGTCAGAAACGTCTACTAAACGTAGTTATTGTTCATTGTGACCGAAATGATAAAATATTTTAAATATTTTAAATAGCTTAGTTATGATATTAATTTACGAATTCATTAGATTATACCAAATACATAATATTATAAATGCATATTAAATAATAAGATGTTTATTTAGCTTAATCAGTGTTAAATACGTACCTACAATTATATAACTCCGTGTAGTATATACATAGTTAAAACTAAAAGTAATATCATAAAAAAATATAAATGAGCTCTAGTTATGGAGTATATGATTAATTTCCTTTTTTTTTTGTAAATATATATAATATACTATATTAAACTATATATACCAATATATTAATTAATATTAATTAGATCCAATATTTAAATGCCCTAAAAGTTATCAAAAAATAATCAAAATGGCTAGCACGCAACTACCCAAGCAATAGGAAAATGATGGTTCAACGTTTAGCATTTTTAATACTTCTTTAGAACTAACAATAATACAAAAAAAAAAAAATAGCATGGGTACTGTCAAAATAAATGCGATCGCGATATATCTCCAATACATCAATTAGTTATTATTTGTTAGAGTACAATGAACGCATTTGTAAAACTGCGCCACATCTGATAATCGGTAGATAAATACGTAATCGGATTAATTTGTAGAACGATTGGTTATTGATAATTGGTAAGGATGAAAAATATTTCAAAATTATTAAGGCAAAATATATTATGTAAACAATATTTCTTGATATGATATTTTAAATTTCCTAATTCACACTAAAAGTTCGCATAACGTTCCAAATAAAAATATCTTCTTTGAAGTATTTATTACATGAAATGTATTATGTATTTACTTGGAATACATAGTTCCAGAGCACCCAAAAAATAATGCACTTTGCATTGAAATCCGGTTCCATACATAATATACGTGTGTTCGTATCCGTCTAAAACGTTTATTATGTTTTCAGAAAGTAAGTAGGTGCTCGTTATTCAATGTTATTGAATTTTCACGCGGTGCTCCTCACATTGTGATTAATTGTAATTAATTGTGTTAGTTTAAGGCCACATTATTAAGTATAGCTAGAACATCGCTGTGACCAAAATATAATGTAACAATTGTTATTATTTGTGGGTAAAAATAATAAAAGTTTGAACGTTAGATATTTAATCATATATTCTTTATTTTGTTTATGCAACCTGCCGGCGAAATACGCATAATATACATGATGATCTTATTAAGTGTCTATGCTCATTATTTTTAAGTTTCAATGTTTTTGAAAATATTTTATTTATATAATTCAATGTAGATAGTTTCAAAAAAAAAAAAAAATTCTGAAATAAGCATTTAAAGTTTCAATGAGTGGAGTAGAGTGGTATAACCAGGGGTATCCCGCAAAATGTCCACTGATCTAAATTTTAAATACTTATAACTAATGAACGACTTGTCCAAAATTTGATTTTTATAGTTTTTCAATACTCCGAATACATTCTTCTATGGAATATAAAATTAAAAATGTATAGTGCCATTCAAAAAAGTAAAAAACTTTAAAAAATATAATATTTTTTCAAAAATGTTGTTTTAAAATAACATCAAATTATTTAAAAAATATTTTCAAAAAAATTGAAACTTTTTGAAATAATGAGTGTAGATACTTAAATGGATCACCTAGTATATAATATAATAATATATGTATGTAGCTTGTAAAATGTTGTCATATAATTTTTTACTAATACTCATAGTTTCAAGAGGTTTTCTTCTATAATCATTTCGTAAACATTGTGTAACAGATAGTATTTATCACGTGTTATCTTTAAATATAACAAAGTCATATCTTAATTTGGACTCATAAATGGCTTGGAAACTAGGAATTTTTATTATTTAATATTATTAATCACAAAATATACATTTCCTTACAAGTTATAAGTATGAAAGAAAATACAAAAACAAAAATTATTCGTTTATTATTATTGCAATCATCAAAAAAATATAGTAAAAAATTAGAGTCCTAACATTATGACTGGTACAATATGTAATATACTATTGAATATTTGTACCAATATGAAATCTTCCACTCAAAATATTAAATTACATGACTAAAATAGTTAAATATATAGTATCAATACATCTTATAATAATTTATTTATAAATATATTATATATTATATATTTTAGTTATGTAATTATTGATACACCCTCACAATTTTTTTTCATGTGCATATAAATTTCAAATTTCTAAGAAATTGAGAAAATTGGCAGATTATTTAAAAATGTATTTAATTTTTAATTTATATGCATAAGATTTGAAAATATAAAATATGAACTTGCATAAGGTTTCCTTATAAAAATAAGTATAGTATAAAGCTGCAATATTTTTTTTAAGGTTTGATCGAATTTAAAATATTGTTAAATTTCTTTTAACCATGAATTGTTTTGTAGACATTTAATATGCTGATAAACTGTCTATTCAAAATCATTTTTCATCATATACAATTATTTATCTTTAAATTAAAATATAACATATACATTAAAATTATCTATTTAATAAAGAGGTGTATTTTTGTTCAATTACTATACAACAGAAAGGTTACTTACTAATTGTCTGATTTTTGTTTATTGGTAATGGTATTAATTTTCTTAGTAAAAATTTGTCACAGCTACTTAGAAAAGTATTTTAAATTATAATAGTTGTTAGTTAGTTACAACACATTTAAAAATTTAAAAATGCTATAGTTTTTTTTTAATTTTTTTATATGATTTTAACCAAGAATTGAAAAAGTTTTTCCAGTTATCTGATTATCAAAATATATAATATAACACAAAAAATTTAGAATTATTTCGTAAAAAGATAAATTAATAATTTATCTAAAATTGTTATTTTTCTAATAATAATATTGACAAAAATTTAAATAATGAACAAAAATAGAAAGAAAAAAATTATTAGTATTTAAAATTTAAATGTGCCTATAATACGTTTTAGAGTGGATGCTTTTACGCAATAATATTTTGAACTGAAAATTATATTTTTAAGTGTGTGTTAATGTTTAAAATCAGTACAATTTTCAATTTTTAGGTTTATTTAAAAAAAACGTAAGCGATTACATCAAAATATTCATAATTTTGAGTAAAGAACATGAAAGTAATTTTTTTAACACTAAATATTAAATATGCATTTCAATTTAATCTAATACACTTTTATATATTCTCCAGTACTATTATTTTGAGTGACAGCTTTGCTTATAATATAGAAAAGCTGTATGTTAGTACAAGAATATTTATGATAATAGGAAACCTTTTTTAAAGTCTTATTGTATTTAAAAAAAAATCATCACTTTCATTACCTATAAATAAACTTCGTCTATAATAATATTGTAAAATTTAAATTATTTAACAGATCCTAAATACTGGATTGAAAATGGAAAACAAATGTTGGAGGAAAAGTCAAAACAAACATTGCGAACGAACAATGCAAAAAATGTGATAATGTTTTTGGGTGATGGTATGTCATTGACCACATTGACGGCCGCTCGAATATATAAAGGTCAGTTGCAGAACACGTCTGGCGAAAGCGAACAATTGAGTTTCGAACGATTTCCGTTCACCGGAATATCAAAGGTAAGAATATGATATAAAAAAAACCAATGTTATTAGGATGTCCGCTATTTTGAGCTTAATAATCAATTTCATTCGCATGAATAGACGTATTGTGTTGACAGTCAAGTGGCCGATTCAGCATGTACCGCCACGGCATATTTATGTGGAGTCAAAGCCAACATAGGCACGATTGGAGTAACTGCTAAGGTACTTAAAGGAGACTGTCCATCGTCGGTGCCTGAAGAGCACCACGTGACTTCCATAATGCAATGGGCTCAATGGGCTGGGAAGGCAACCGGCATCGTAACCACGACCCGGGTAACACACGCATCCCCAGCAGGTAGTTACTCACGAATATCGCACCGAGACTGGGAGTCTGACGAAGATATGATTGTTGAATCCAATGGCAAAACAAATATCACACAGTGCGAAGATATAGCTAAACAGCTGATAACAAGAGAACCTGGTAGAAATTTCAAGGTTTGATAATTTGTTTAAATTTTCATCAGGATATATGGTATTTATTTTTATATTTTTGTAGGTTATAATGGGCGGTGGTCGTGATAATTTTATGAAGAAGGAAATCAATTCTACGGGAAAACGCCATGATGAAGACTTAATTCAAAATTGGAAGAATGACAAGAAGACTCGGTTTGGTGATAAAGTCGCTAAGTACGTGACAACTAGAGAGGAACTATTGAACACGGATATGTCTAAAACTGATTTTGTGTTAGGTAAGGAAAATTATTTATTAAAATACTTGGCTGCATGTCACTGGCGTCCCAAAAAATATGTTGATATACAATCGTATTATTGCGGCAAGTTAAATGTTATATTATAAATTTCAGTATATGCTTTGTTAATCAGTCATATATTAAATTATCATTTATTACTCCAAGCATAAATCATAGTAGTATAGCAGATAAACAGTTTATTTTACACAATTCACACAGCAATACAGAATTAGATATACTTCATTATTCAGACATTCATTCTTAAGATTTATCACACAATACAAAGTATAGTTTACTGTTAAAATATATTTATTGTTAATCAGTCGTAAATCAGTTAAAAGTTTTCAGTTATTGTAAAGATAAAGTTTATTTTTTCGTGTTGGTTTGACAAAATGCTTATAAGGATTTTTTTATTTATCACAATTCTACTGTTTATTGTGTTCACTTTTCATACATATTTTTTAGGCCTCTTTCACCGGAGTCACATGGACTTTAGGTTAAAATCCAATTTTGAGACGCAACCAACGTTACAGGAAATGACAAGGAATGCTATTCAACTGCTCCAGAAAGAACCGAACGGCTACGTCCTTTTCGTTGAAGGTGGCCTCATCGACACGGCACATCACGAGACATGGGCGAGAATCGCGCTCGACGAGACGTTAGAGTTCTCCAAAGCTGTGGAGAACGCTGTGGCGTTAACGAGTGAAGACGACACATTAATTGTGGTGACTTCGGACCACGCGCATACCATGTCAATGGCCGGTTACCCTAAACGGAATGAGAATATTCTCGGTGTTTCGGGAACAATGGCCATGGACAATATGACGTACACAACGCTGAGCTACGCTAATGGTCCAAAAAAATCCTTCGTGAATGACACCACCACGTGTCATAGAGTCAACGTGACCAACGAAGACATAAGTAAATACAATTAAAACAATTTAACTATGACATTTTATAATCACAAATCTTGTCGATGTTATTAATATTAGGTATATAGTTTTGCATTGAAAATTTTGTGATAAGTTATGGGCTAAAAATGAAGTAATAATCAGTTAAAATTATAATGTATAATTGATAATATAATATTATAACCAACATATTTCGTGTAATATTCTAATTTGAGTTGGTTTTTTTCTAGAAAAAATCGACTTTTTATATCCAAGTCTGGTCGATATAGCTGCCGAGACTCACGGAGGAGATGATGTTATGGTATTTGCAAGGGGTCCTATGTCACATTTATTCACAGGAAATTACGAGCAAAATCAAATTCCTCTTGGTATGGCAATGGCTGCTGGAATTTCCACGAATGCCCCAACTGCTAACTCTACCAGTGGTGCTATTGTACTATTTAATTTTGCTGGACAAACTATTTTTGCAGCCTTGTTGTTGGCCTTCATGGGAATTTTACAGACTAGCTTATAAATCTCAAAAAAATAAGAATATAATATTATTGTAATTAATTTTTATTTGTAAGTTATTCATATTATTTATATTAAATATATATATACATAATAACATATAAGTTACAGTATTACATTATTTTTATTTTTGTTGGTTAGGTACACTATTTGTAGGTTACTATTTTGATTTATCTCTAACCACTAACCTTATAGTTTTAGATTATGATTTTTGTTTTGTTTGGTAATTTTTTTTTATGTGTAAATATCTAAAAGTATTTTGTGTATAACCGGTTATAGATTATTGTATATAAAAAAAATTAATACATTTTAATAAAAAAGCGCGATGTGTAGTGCAATTTAGCTATACCAGATAACACTAGCCGCTACTGTAAAGTTTTTTTGTGAAGGATGCATAAAATTACTATATCTTTACATTTTAAGTGGGGGGGGGGTATAGATGTTTGCATATACAAAATAGCTCAATATAGTTTTGTATATCACCTTAAAAATATTGAAAGAAATTTACCGAAAACGATGTAGTCTCAGGTAAGCATAATTTATGGTAAGTTCATTTATTTATTTATTTATTTGAAATACACACCCATAGGTATTCAGTACAAAAATATATACAGATAATAATTTAAAAATGTACATAAATAATGAAGAGAGAAAAAAACAATGTTAGGTAAATCAGTATGTATACTAGGAGGTAAATAAACTAGTATATAGTAAAAAAGTTAATAAAATGGTTATATAATCATATTATAGAATATTATTTAAGAATGAAAAGTTATAACTATAATTTAAATTGTACGAGATAGGAAGAAAAAATATGCCGTTAATACATTTTGTAAATTAGGAATAAACGGATATAATAATTTTATGGTAGTTTATTTAAAATAACTATAATATGCAAGATATATATCTAGGTAACAATTTTATAGTCAATTGTTGTGTTAAATTCTATTTAAGTTTATAGGTTATAATATACATTTTTTTATATTGAAAATTGTGTTTTCAGAACATATCTGATTCATTTTTAGCCAATTTAACAAAACCACACTATAAGTGGTAGAATTCTGTGCGAATTTACATTGATTATTATTATTAATTTATAATTAAAATTATATTTCTGCCTAGTTATGATTTTTATTTATTTCAAGCTGTATAATTCAACTTCGTCCGGAAAGAAACGAACAAATATAAAATATATTGCTATATCAGTGTATCTCGATTATAATGTAACTTAATTCACGAGCAAATTGGTATCGGTGTAACTAACTTTGTGAACTAATTCAACTGAGATGGGCGATCCCCACCTACGTCGCATTGGATATAGCACTCAATGTATTTTTGAATATGGTTTGAGCTATACTTTGAACTTTCCTAGATCAAGTAGTTTTCGAGAGTATAAGTTACGTACAAAAGTACTTTTATTTTGTTATTTTTTTAATAAATGTATAATGCAAAATAGTTTAATAAAAAATACATTTTTTGTAATATAACATGTTATAGATATATATAAGTAATCAAAAATAGTAACGTTTGTTGTTTGAAATACTGAGTTGTATTTATATACGTGAACAACCACCGTCCGGAGTACTTAATTTACGCAACAGGTATTGACTACAGCGGAAACAGCTACTTCCGACCACCGATCAATGTTGAATAGTTAATTTCTAGCTGAATACCTTACGACCCTATGGTGGTTTGTTTATTGGCATTTCCGATAACCCCTAATTAATGTAAATAAGTGAATTGTAAGCATGTTTAATGGATAAACGGTTTGAATTTTAATAGCTCAAACTTTAATCTGTTTTAAAATATTAGTAGATAGTTTTATTTAAAAGTTTATTTTGTATAAGTAGTTACTTCTCTTGAAATTTAACAATAAAAATAAATATTTTCAAATCGTATTATTTACAATTATTTTAATATTTGTGAATTTTAAACACAACGTAGGCATTACCAATTATAACTGTTATTTTTTGTCTTCATTGTATGTAAGCTTTTATTATTGATTAACTAAATAAACGTTTTCTAATTTTCTAAATTAATAAAAAAACACAATTGTAGTGTGTAGATGTTTCAATAAAATATATGCCAGTAAATTGTTGAAAATTTTTAAAAATTGTGTGCACCATAAATTATTTATTATACATTGTAAATGCCAGGTTTGAATAATTCATCCAGGCTGGTTTGAATTTATTCGTCATTCAATAAACGTTAAAGACCAGTGCAAAATTAGCGTAAAAAGTCTGTGTAAGTCTGTGTAATCGTTTGTTACTCTGTCTTCAACGACATAGACGTTCTAGTAACTCACAACTTAAAGTGTATCATTTATAACACCTAAAATCTTAATCGCCCGTTATAAACTACGTAGATTCGATTTTCCACTATAGATCTTCCTGCACGGAAAAAAACTATCCTTCGATCACGCTTTTCTAAATCTTCTCCCAATCTGGATAACTTTACTTTGATTATTAGTTTATAGATATAGCGTTCTAAAAAATATTCTCACGTAAGTGGTCTCTGCACGTGACAGCGTAATTTGCATATCGAGTTGCAAACGTGTGTGTACTTATTATTATATTTCGCATGCAGCTAGCACACAAGCGCATCTTTAAACCGCCCATAAACGAACAAACTCAAATTTTGAATGACAGTTACACAGCTCTCAAAAACTAAATTGAATATTATAGGTATTTTTCTCGAAGAACTCGCGTCGTCTTACTTAAAACGATGTCAAATAAATATAATGCACTATAGGGTTGTTCGATTTTAATGCAAATCGATTAAAGATAAAATAACATTTTTAAATCGAAGTAGTGCTTCCCCCCAATACTCGCGCACACAACACTAGTCTTCGCCGTAACATTAATCACAGTGTTTTACGAGCGACGCGGAAAAAGTTTGTCAGTCGCAATATGTCATAATGCGTGTCAGATAACATAACAATATTATATTTTCAGTAAATTCGTTGTTGAATAATAATAATCATCCACATACAAGGACTTCACGTATAATACCTTAAACGTTAGTAATTTATTTTTGAAATAAAAACCTTCATAGCGTCACGAATAATTAACGAAGCAAATTAAATTTATACAATTAACATAGATAACGAAAGAAAAATTAAATAGCTCGTAAACGATAACAATTTGGCCGTTGGTATTATGATTTGTGGTGACATTTGTCGGTGCAATTGTGATAATGATTATCTAATATTATGATGCGCAATTCAATATTATTTTTTTCATAATAAAATTTATTTTTTCTCTGTTAAATGGCTTTAAAATGTAATGACAAGTTTCACTATAGGAATTATGAAGTTCTTATAGCAATTTAAAAATATCGGAAATATGTAAGCATATTTTTTTTTATTTATTTAAGCATCGACGTTCAGTCATTGGTATACAAAGAGTTTTCAAGGTTCACATTTTTTTAAGATACGTTATTTACATATTATATAAGTTATAGATTATAAACTATTGATAAGATTAGTTTTAATCATAAAGGTAATTATGTATCTTATGTTGTCTGGGTGAAGGGCTTCTTACAGAATGTTTGATATACCTGCTTCCCGTTTATTCATTTTAGATGAAAGGCATTCAGATACAATGTGTTTGATTGAGAGAGATGTACTGCAGCACATATAGATAGGTCTTCCTTCTTCATTAAATATTAGTGTATTAGCGACGTGTGTCCTATTCGCATTTTGTTGATTGAGGTTTCCATTTTCCTTGTGAAATCCGGTACAAAGGGTCATGTATGAATAAAATTCGTAAAAATCACGAGCATTTGTAAATAATCATGTAGTTAAAAATTCACAACATTTTCAATTTTAATTCCTTAGGAATGTTCAATTTTATACATGATTTCATAAGTTGTTATTATATAGATAATTAAATATATTAGACATTTTTTTTATGAACATTTGAAGTTAAAATTTTAACGAAGTCTATTTGAATAAAAAATAATGATTTCAGTTATTTAAAGTACTCACTATGTATATTTTTATTTTCTGTACTCATTAACTTTTTTAATATGCTTATAATAATATTATATATATATGACTTAGATATACACAGCATACAAGAAATAAACTTAGAAATAAAGGCTGACATATAGTCTCCACTCAGAATAGTTTTCGTATACAGTATTTTATCATTGAATTCAACACATTCATTACAGTGATCTACTAAATTTTTAGGTACCAACACTCAAAATCTACTATAGTCCAAAGAAAGTTCTTTGGTTTTTACTTTTATTTAGAATATCTATGTCACCTGCTATTAAATAAAAAAATTATCGAATAAAGTGTATGCTCGAGATTGAAAGTAATGTGATATCATTTATTTAGCGAGTAAGAATATGCAGAAGAATATGACCATAAAGTTGACTATCCTCTATGGTAGTTGAGAGTTGATTTAGCTTAAATATTCACATGTAGTCACATCTATAATTATTTTCACATATTATAACAGGTTTTTGAATTCCAATCCTTAAATGTTTAAAAAAAACTTAATTTAAAAAATACATAAATTATCGTATATATTGTGTTTAATAATAATTGATGATTATTTATAAACGTGTATTTAAATATTTATAAAAAAAATAATGTCTACACATGAAAAATAATATGGAATAAATTGAACGCTCAATTTTTGAAGTGATGTGATAAAAAAAAATTATATAATGAATAATAATATCCATAGTATTAAAAAGTTGGCTACTTTTGATAGAAATGAAGAGGGATGATCTAGCTTAAACACTTATACCTATTCAGTCTTGACGTTAAAAACGTGATTATTGACACCATTTAGGATTTATGTTACCTCACCCTTTGCTTTTTCAAGTATCGATAATATATTACTATTATATTAACCTCGTCTGTTGTAGCTTACCAGAGATTAAAAAATATGAGTATTAAAAAATCGAGTATTAGTTTAATTCAGATTGCGTAAGTCAGTAATGATTTAAATTACAATTATTGTATGATACGCATTTTAATTTATGACGTTTACATATTTTCAAAAGTATGTCAAGATAAAATAATTCATAAACAAAAAGTATCCTAATATTATGCCACGGAGTATTTAAATACGCGAATCTACTAGTCAGTGAAACATTGTGACGAAAACAAATTTATCTACATCTACTTATTTCATGTTTTCGTTTTTGAAACCGAGTGTCGGAATCTACCATAAGGTTTATAAATTTGGCAACACATCCGTCAACAAGTCAATCATGTGGATATTCATCGTGTGCTTTTTAGTCTGTGCGTTACAGGTGTCTGCAACCACCACCATTCAGGAGTCAGGTACAATCGAAGTTGTCTAATCAGTTTAATATTATTTGATTTCCACACGTTTACTTTATAAAGATAAACATAATAACTATTAAGTATAATAGAGTTATGTTAAATAGGACATGGGGAAACTAAATATTATATGCACATTGTATAATGTTAATACTGTTGAATAGGTGAAATAACAAATTTAAATAGCTATTGTTAGGTGTTTTATTTTACAAATGTTATTTTTTAATTTTTTGTCAATTAAAATATTAATTTATTAGTTTGAATAAGAGACACGTAGCTATTTTTTTAGCTCATCAAAATCGTAATATACATTTGAATTCATTTTAACACGCAGTGCTATTATAAAAAGTAATTCTACTTAGTACAAAACAATATTCGTGACAAAAGACGATTTTTTTCATTGTGTTAATACATTAAAAAAATATTTCGACATATTCATCAATTCTCAAAGTACATTTTCTAAAATAAAATTATAGCAGCTAAATTCTTTGTTAGATTCTAAATATTGGATAGAAAATGGAAAACGAATGTTGGAGGAAAAGTCAAAACTACAATTGCGAACGAACACGGCGAAAAATGTCATAATGTTTTTGGGTGATGGTATGTCATTGACAACATTGACAGCTGCTAGAATATTTAAAGGTCAGTTGCAGAACACGTCTGGTGAAAGCGAACAACTGAGTTTCGAACGGTTTCCGTTCACCGGAATATCAAAGGTAAACATTTGATAACAAAACAACTGTTATTTGAATACATGTCGTATATGTAATTTATTTTACCTTCGCCAAATATGTTTCATCCACGCGAATAGACGTATTGCGTTGACAGTCAAGTGGCCGATTCAGCATGTTCCGCCACGGCATATTTGTGTGGAGTCAAGGCCAACATAGGCACGATAGGAGTAACTGCTAAGGTACTTAAAGGAGACTGTCCATCGTCGGTGCCTGAAGAGCACCACGTGACTTCCATAATGCAATGGGCTCAATGGGCTGGAAAAGCGACTGGTATCGTGACGAACACTCGGGTTACTGACGCATCCCCAGCCGGTTGTTACGCACAAATCGCACACAGAGATTGGGAATCTGATGTAGATATAATGAAGAACACCAACGGAACGATGGATATCACACAGTGCGAAGATATAGCTAAACAGCTGATAACAAGAGAACCTGGTAGAAATTTCAAGGTTTGATAATTCGTTTAAATTTCCATCAGGATATATGGTATTTATTTTTATATTTTTGTAGGTTATAATGGGCGGTGGTCGTGATAAATTTGTAAAGCAGGAAATCAATTCCACGGGAAAACGCCATGATGAAGACTTAATTCAAAATTGGAAGAATGACAAGAAGACTCGGTTTGGCGATAAAGTCGCCAAGTACATGACGACTAGAGAGGAATTATTGAAAACAGATATGTCTAAAACTGATTTCGTGTTAGGTAAGAACACATTATTTATTATGATATTTGGCTATATGTAAAATCGAGTGCTATTGATAACTATTACTTCATAATTTATTAGGTAAATTGAGAACCAAACACAAATTTTGTTCAATTATTATTATTACGATTTTATATTTAATCTGGATCTTACTGTTTATTATTTTCACATTTTTTAGGTCTTTTTCACCAGAGTCACATGGATTACAGGTTAAAATCTAATTTTGAGACGCAACCAACGTTACAGGAAATGACTAGGAACGCTATTCAACTGCTCCAGAAAGAACCGAACGGCTACGTCCTTTTCGTTGAAGGTGGCCTCATCGACAAGGCACATCATAAAACGTGGGCGAGAATTGCGCTCGACGAGACGTTAGAGTTCTCCAAAGCTGTGGAGAACGCTGTGGCGTTGACGAGTGAAGACGACACATTAATCGTGGTGACTTCGGACCACGCGCATACCATATCAATGGCCGGTTACCCTAAACGGAATGAAAATATTCTCGGTGTTTCGGGAACAATAGCCATGGACAATATGACGTACACAACGCTGAGCTACGCTAATGGTCCAAAAAAATTCTTCGTGAATGACACCACGTGTCATAGAGTCAACGTAACCGTTGCAGATTTAAGTAAATATAGTTAAAAAATATATCTATACATTATTTCATTAAAGCGTTATAATTAATTCACAAATGTTATTCTTTTTATTAAAGTTATAATATTTTGTGATGGAAATCATGTAATAACTAGTGATGGGCTAAAAATAGAGATATAACAACGTGATTACCATAATATATACAATATTATACAATTTAATTTGTGTTGTTTTTTTTCTAGAACAAATCGATTATCAATATCCAAGTCTGGTCGATCGATCCAGTGAGACTCATGGAGGCGATGATGTAATGGTGTTTGCGAGAGGTCCTATGTCTCATTTATTCACCGGAAACTTTGAACAAAATGAAATTGCTCTAGGCATGGCTATGGCAGCTGGTATTTCCACGGACCCTCCAAACAATGGTGCAAACAACGGTAACGTTATTCGAATGAAATTTGCTGGACAAACCTTTCTTACTATTACCACGTTGATAAGTTTCAAGAACATTTTGCAATACAGCTTATAGATTTCATAATTATATTACAATTTATTTTTATAATGTATTTTTACTTTTAAGTTATTGCATATTATATTTGTATGTATATATCTATAATATAAAACAGTTTTGTACATTATTTATATATTTTACATAAAAAGAAAAATAACTATTTAAACTATGGTTAGTTTGGTTATTTTAGTTTTTACAATAAGATTTCAATTGCATCCGTTATAAGTTTTCTTGATTTTTCTAACAAAAATCAAAAAACACTATATAGTTTTTGAATATAATTTTAAAATTATTGTAATGAAATTTAACACAGACGTTACGGTTTACTGATAATAAGATATTATGTTAATTTCATAATTATATAGAGTAAAAATTAACATTGCAAAGATCACTTTAATTTGAAACTTAAATTTTAAGTTTATATAATGACCAAATATTTGGTATTATAAGTTACATTTTTAGAAAATGATTATATATAATTTATTTAAGAATAAATTAAAATGGCTTCTGTAGGCGATAAATAATAAATTAATATTAATTCAGATTTTGTTGTCCAACAAATTTGAAAAATTCTTTTAGCTTATATTTTTTAATTTTTTATATGCAACTTTACAGATTATTGTGAATTTTATTTATGAATAATAATATATGAATTTTAGATAATATTTGAATGATCACATTTTGTGTAATTTTTAGTACATTATAAATACCTTTATGATATGTAATAGTAGGTATTCAAATATGGTAGCGTCTTTTATATTTTTTAATATTCACCGTTTTAGAAATTATATAGTTCGTAATAATAAAACTATATACTGCACGATTTAATTTTGAATCATTTATTTAGGCACGTACTGAGGAATTTTAATTGGGCAATAAAAAATTGATAAACACAATTGTAAATTGTACTACTGAAAAAAATGTGCTTACTTAATTGTTTGTTTCTTTTTCATCGACGACCGAGATGTTGCAGTAACTTAGTTAAGGGCACCTGTAGGGGAGGCAAAAAGGCTATTGCCTCTTGGGAATTTTCAATGGTATGTTTTTTAATATCATACATATAGCATATCATTATTTATTTATTTAATTATTATAATAACGGACATAAGTAGTGATAATAACACAAACAAAACTAATAAGAAGATAAAAAAAAAATTTGATTGTATAAAAATAAAAACAGGATAATTAAGCTTTATGTTTTAAAAATTTGGTGACATTAACCAAAAAAATTTAAGACTATGGATATTTATTGGTGTTTAAATAAGTTCTTGGAAAAAATGAATTATTTCCACAATTTATTTTAAATTAAGGTTTATGGAACAAATCAAAATTACGAGTATTTCTACTAAGGATTCTGAAATCTATAGAGTCCTAAATCAAAACGAAAGAGTCTCTAGAGATATTACAATGTGTAACATAGGCCATTTTACGATAACAGAAATAAAATATTTCTCGAATAAAACTTTTTTGAGCATATTAATAATTAAAGTAAGAATTATAATCAACAGTTATAAACTTACGGAAATACAAATCATCATCAGTTATCTACCTAGTATTTGAGTCTACGATATTTCGCGGCGTAAAAATAAAAGTAAATAAATAAACATGTAACTATTATTTTATTTTACTGTTATTCTACTATTATTTTTTTTTTTGCGACTATATTAAATTGTAAGTATTTTGTATTTTACCTCGGGTGAGATTTTATCCTATGGGCGCGCTTGCTCTTAGTTATATTATATATATGGGTATATCTCTGTTTTCTGTTATAATTTTAAAGCTCAGTCCTCCGACTTCCTATGAGCGTTTGGAAATTTCGTTTTCTCTCGGCGGGGAAAATAATTTTTTTCGATCACGTGTGTGATTTTTGGTGCGATAACAATAAAATTAATTTAGCTAGTGAACCATTACATTTTAGAAGTTGGCATTATCGATGGTGACGTGACTGTGCGATTGTGATTATTATTATCAATAACGTCAGACCGAATGCTTCGGTGTGAAGTTTCAGGTATGGTTTTTTAATTACATGTAATGTAATAATAAATAAATTCTATGTGCAAAAGTTGTGTTTTTTAAAACCAGTCATTCTAAATGTCTACATTCACTGTTTTTGGTCCCACAACTATGCGCAACATTTCTTATTTAGCTATTGACGTTTCGATATCAAGTTATGCTTAATAAAAATTAAACATACGCAGATACATCGAATTAATTAACAATGATTATTGTTTAAGTTGTTTATGCACAGAATTCGCATAACAAGTTTAGACTTTAGTGGAAATTTAAACGTAAAAAATCACTAATTTCATTTTTTTTTTACATTATAACTAATACTGTTTTCTTTTAACACGTACCTGCTCGACTCGCGTACGTGGAAGATTCGCGTATTAAGACAATAGGCATATGGGATCCGATAAATATTTATTCATATCACGTGTGTTCAGTTTTGTTAAAAACTTTTTTTTTATTTCTGAGTACCTAGCACTCATTATTATTTTCTATAAGTACCTATATATACGTGTAATATAACATCTGGATCGTTAAATAAGATGGTTAAACATTGATGTATCTTCGCTGAATATTTATATTTTCTTATTACAGCGAAAACTCTAAATACCAAACATTCTCAGTCATTGAAATTTTGTCCGATATTCGGAAGGTTCAGTTTGCAGAAATATTATAGTTTTGATCACAAAAAAAAAGTCCGCTATTTGGAGTCGTCCGTTAGGCGAGGTTTCATTGCAGATAAAATGTATTATATCTTATAGCTACTGGTATAGCTATGCTTGCAATATTTTGAACAACAAAACATTGTCTAAAACGAAAGGTTTGTTAAAATAATACTTTTTAAAATTAGTGAATTTAAAGAAAATATCATCATAATAAATGCATTGTTTGAATTTTTTTCTCCATGATACTTATACGACGGATTTGCGAAGGATTTACAATTCAGGGGCAATATATTAAACTGTTGCATCCGTGGGATACATACAACAATATAAAAATGTAGGTAGTATGTTTTTTGATATGATTTGTAAATATTCGTTATATTATTTCTATTCTATAACAAATGCGTAATATTTGTAGTAATTTGATCAAAACGTCGCCAGACGATTAAAATAATAATAATATTATTACAGCATTATAATAACGCTACGACCGAATATTGTTAATGCCACGCATTATTATTATTATTATTATTATCATAAACAGCGTATTATGTTTTACGGTTCGTGGGCACACAGACGAAAAAGACAAAAACACTATTATTGTAATTTTTTTTCTCATAATGTGCGGCGTTTATCGGAGCATTTGAATTATCGTTGTTAAATGACAACGACGACGAACCAGGAGCCCCCCGTGCCTAGCGTGTCGAGTCGTAATATATTATTATATCTGTTTGTGTCGAGTACGGTTTTCGGTAATTCGAGACCGTACATGTACATCATGAATAGCGAATAAAATAATGAATACGTATAATATTTATGATGAACCTTTGAGGGGACAGGGCGGAAGGACATTGTCACGCGATGATTTATGTAAAAACGACGGCGCCGGTGTTTTAGGGACTTAGGGTAAAACGTTTAAATGTTATTAAAAAAAAAAAAAACTATATGATTACGGATCGCGTTCTGTCGTCGAGTTGAACGTCTCGAACGATGTTTTATTTTTGTGTAATAATATATGCGTAAAATGTCTTCGCGACGACGATTTTTAACGTATTATTATTACTATTTTAAATGTATTATTATTACTACGCACGCGTTCGTCGTTTCATCGTGTATTTCGTTGAAATGTGTCCTATTTGACCTTTATTTGCTACTTTGTAGACCATTAGCGATTGTATGAACGCCCTAAGCGATCGAGTTGTTAACCCGTCCTGCAATTATTGCTCATTGGTATCCAAAGCTGTTACAGAATATATCGAAACTCGCAAACAATGTATGCACATGCTTGTTGGAAGGATAAGGAGGAGGAAAAAGGAGATGGAAATGACTTCATAGTCATCTTTACACTCGACGTTTTTAAGATTATGAGTGGAAATCAAAATATAAATTATTATATTGTATACGCAACATATTATTAATTTAATATTAAAATTATCTCTGTTTTCTGAATTTACTATGTCGAATCATTGAGCTATAAATAGGTATCAGTCTTGAATATAGGCACCAAAGTGGTTTTGTAAGAACACATAGGATTAAAGTATTTAAAATATGTAACACGACTCAAACAATGTTTTTCGAAGTGATTTTACTCGGGAGTCAATAACAGCGAGCGTGATAATGATATCGGTATATTATACAACTATTATAATATTATACAAAGAGACAACATAAACATTATCTGACAAATTGATTACATAGTTGCACAGATATAATGATAAACGTTGTTGGGTGTAGGATTTGAAAGTGAATCCCTAGCATGTTGATAATTAATGAAACTTAAACTGGTATTTTATAAGACGGTAAAGAAATGGATATGGTCTAATAAAACATTAAGTCAAATTAAGGTCAGATTTAACACGACTGTTCTAATCAAAAATATTACTTATTTATTTATTCAAATGTATGAATAATAAGTCCTATCTATAACAATTTGTTTATCCGTGTGCCAAAATGTAGAATAACATATTATACACAACTACGATTAGCATAATATTATACTCGATAGAATTGCTTTACTGAGATAGCAAGATATTATATAAGACTTAATTGATTTTACAAGTATTGAAAGAATTCTAAAAAGAACCGAAATTAAATGTATTACTTGAAATCATTAAAAGATTATTAGGACAGTTTATAATGTAGTTTTTATTGAAAAATATTTGATAAAATGGTTGTAAATAATATATTGTATGTATTGGTGGAATTTATTTTTAAGCAGATAAGAGAAAGGATTTCTACAGGATAATCGATAATGGCTAAATATATTAAGTTATGTAAGAATCGGGAAAACAAGAATGAAACCTGTCATTTAGTGGAATATTTTTCAAGGTTATGAATATCACTTTGTAGATTAACTGCGTCCTGATTTGTTCTTATTGTGTTCACAAGCCTTGCATTGCCAGTGAACAGAAACAATTGGAAGTGTTGAATGAAGTTCAGAAGATAACTTATATAAATATTAAATGGGAAAATTATCATTTTGGGGAACACCTGATCGAAATATTGAATTGAGAAGATTCAAAATGTCGGTATTTAATTATTATGATATGACGATTAGCAAGAAAAGAATGAAATCGCGATATTGTTATATTATGTGTTACTATATTTTGTATAATTTTTGTCCACAAGTATTTAGTTCCTGATTATAAAACAGTTTACTCTGTATTTGTATTAAGTCACAAACCCTATGTGAGTAATATGTGGTAGAAAAAAGGCCAAGATTCCTACCATTAAAGTTATTAGATTATATATTATATTTTGAGCGTGGTTGGTCTATTCTGCACACGCTTCATATCGTCGCTTAATGCCAATATTTTAACTATTACAACCAATGCATAATGTAGAACGCACTCGTTAAAAAGAGCCATGTCAAATTTGTTGCAGTGGTTATAAATTCGAGATACGGGTCAGATAAGTACAGTATTTTGGTCTATAGATGCATCGGGTTTGTCCGAACCAAAAGTGGATACCTATTAAAGTTTAAAACTATAATCAGTTCAAAGTAATCGCGTGTTCAAATGTTCAATATGTGAACAGTGTACGCGAGACTGACAAACTTGAGTTTAATAATTCAATTTGTTTAAGTTAGGTACCCGACAGAGTTGAGTTTCCAATTATAATCGATGATAATTTAAAGTTGACACATTGATTTTAAAACTCCGAGAGAGAGTAGGAATCTAAAATCAATGTTCAAATATTATTATTACAGTTTTGGATGGCAAAATGCAAGGAGACGGTTTGAGATGGCTGATTTAATTTAAAGAAACATGTTTAAATATCAATAGCGTGTTTTACCACTCGTGTATAAACGAAAATAATTTATATAAGTGGAGAATAAGCATACCAGAGAACTTCAAAGTGTGTGTGTGTGTGCAGTAATAATATTATGATACGTAAATGTTATACAAATGCATACAATTTTTAAGTGGTTTGAGTGTGTTTGGTGTGCAAGCAGAGTTAATAAGTAAATGTAGAAATATTATAATATCAATAAATGCAATTAATTAAAATTTTATTTGGTGGTGGGTTACCACTTTATGACAAACAGTGAATCAATTTAGTTATTTTGTTGTAATTAAAAAAAAAAAACCATTGATACTATAAATAATCTTACTTAATATTAATATATTATCATATTCTAAACATTTTATATTTTCAAAATATTTTTTCTATTTTAAAGCTGTTAATAAACATTTGAAATTGCCAACTGTTCAATTAAATTTGCATCTTCCTTCAAAAAGCTTGAAAATATTGTAAAAAATTACAAATAAATTATTATTACAAGACATAGAATTTAAAAATAAAAGTTTATCATAGAGCCACAATAATTTTTTATACGTATTTGAAGTTAAAGGCCATAGCTCACTGTGAAAAATAGATGCATTTTAATCGTCTACGACGTAGACTATACGTGACCTAACGTAACTAACTAAAAGTAGTTACGTTTAAAAGTTTAAAACTTCTTATTTAATTATAAATTGTTTTTCTAAATGTCTAATATTAACTACAATTTGTAAAATATTTAATATTCACAGCCAACTAATTATAATTTGAACAAAATAATCTCTATTCATTTATTTACACAGGCTATGAGATATCAAATTATAATGAGTTTGTACAGTATCGCTGCCATTTTTTTGTCCTGGAAAGTGCTGTTCTTAAGTTATCACAATTTTGAGTTTACTTAAGATGGGGCTCCCTCACGGAGTTAGTAAGATCTGAATCAATTTATACATCCCTCTCTTCCCCCCCCCCCTCATAACAAATTCATAAATAATTCACCAACGACAAAGTAATAATATGTGTATGCTATAATCGTCACATTACACTTGAGATAACAAACAGTATTCATACCTACTGAAAGAACATAAGATCGAACAAACACATAAAAGTTAAAGTGCGAGTACAAATATAAATAACACTAATACAAAAAAAAAGTATTATGATTAAATTAACATTGTAATGGGTATTATATGGGATTCAGTATCGATCTCGTAGGCTGTATATAAAAAAAAAAAAACATTAATAGCATATACTCGTACGATCGTACGTTTTAGATTTGATGATTGTACGAGGCCTTGTGTGACGGCGTTAAATAATAATTGGTTAAGTCATACGTGATTAGTGTTTTTAATACGAATTTAACGGGAATATTTGTTGAAGATAACGACGACGTAGTGTGATCCACTTGTGCCAGACATATAATTTTGATTTCACGACGTTTCGTAAGTGCATCGGAAACAGATGAGTTGATAAGTTTTTACAGCGATTTGATTAACAGTATAAAATACTAGTCCACTCAACGGTTAACGCATAACCGTGTTTCTGTGTCAAAACGTGTGCGATGCGACCGTATGGAGTTCCGTGCGCTTTTGCGCTATCGATTGCAACGGCATTGCTTTTGAGAGTTACCACAGATGGTACCGAAATAGGTACGTACCACATACGATGTCCAACGGTAAATATAACTGCAGAAATAACTTGATCATGGTGTAGCTGTGATGACGTGTCAACACGTATTATTACTTTAGTCAAAGGCGGATGAGTGTTAGGCACAGAAAATAATTAAATCGAGTTTGACTTGTTAAGTAAACAAAATATCGTCAAACTAGAAGTTAATACTATAGAATAATACACTTAACTTGCCGACTTCAAAGTTATTATGAAAACAATTATTAATGTTAGAAAAAAGTAAATCTATTTTTTCAATTAGGTAGTACCTAGGCACTTGGATCACACAAAAAGCAATTCTGTTTTTAAATAATATTATAATACCGAATTATATTGCATTCTTATAATAACTAGAGCAAGGAATTTCATGAATTTATATATTTTTCGTGGTTAATCATATTGTATGCTCAGGAAGTACAAAATATAAATCACGTTTGTGATCAAAGACTCAAAAATGTAAGTGTGTATTTTAATATATTTGGGTTTATTTTTTTTTTAAGGGTATATTTTGAGAGTTAATGCAAAATCAAGCACTTTGGTAGATATATTTTGTTAATAAATGACAATAATTATATCAAACTAAATTTGTCTTTTAAATGATAGAGACTAATTTTTATTTCAAAGGTTAGTGCATAGTTTAAATAGAAATATATGCTACAAAACATTTTTTACATCTATTTTTGTTTAATATTATGGACAATATAAAGCGGCAATAGTTTAATAATTATTTAGTTCATCCAGAACATTTATCCATCGATCGCCGTTTGTTATGGTTTAATGTGTACTTACTATTCAGTATTCGTATGCTTAATTTTAATATGAATCAAGATTTATTAATTTTTTTAAGCGCATATTTAAAAATTTTTGATACAAAAATGCATATTTAATGATTTTTTAGTCCATTAAAGTTCTTTCTCTAATCATAATCATCATAACATATTCTGTCATGAAGTGCACACTCTATGCACAAGTCTATAGTTTATTATAGATATCAATAATATATCATAAAATTTGGCACGTCTATATTTATACAATTTAATTTTCAAGTTATTTTTAAATTTTTTAATCCAATTTATAGAATTTGGTTAGCGACTGTATATTTTAATCAACAATTATTACTTTTATTATGTAGGTATAACAATATTGTGTATACATTTGTGATACACTATCTATATATAATATTATTTTATCGAGAAGCATAACAGCAATTATATTATTATCAACATTATTAAAGTTTTAGATTATTTTTATCAACAATTTCAAAAACATTTTTAATTTTAACTTGGTGTATAACTTTTAAATCAACTGAAAAACAGCCATTTCAACAGTCAATTAAACTAGTTGGATTCTTAAGCTAATTAGAAAAATAACGAACTAGTTAAAAAGAAAAGTTTTAAAAAAATAACGTATAGGTAGTGCACACTTTTTTACTCTCTCATATTTTATATGATTTATTGTACTTAGAAAACAAAAAAATTATAAAAGAAAACTACTCAACTTCTTATTCACTTTTAAAAATGGCAATTGATGCGTATACTCTTCACACGATATTATAATCAGAGTTTGTTGGTTAATTACAGGACACACTGATAACAATGCTAAAAACATCGCTGCTAGAAAATGGGCGAGCAACGAAAACATTAGTCCCGACGAAAAAAGTAAGTGAAGAAACAAAACGGTTTAACGGTTATCACATTTGCCTTTCACTGATTTTAAGGTTTAAAATGGTGTGTTTAGGGAAAGACGTAATAAAAGTAGATGAACTCTAACTCAAGTTAAGTTATTTGCCATTTATAAATTATATTTTAACTTTAACGTACATACGCAGGTATAGTCATGTGTATTGGTTGGGGGGGGCATAAGATCTTACAGATGTTTGAGCCCCTTAAATAGTTCACAAGTATCCAGAAAAAGTGTCCACGTTTGAAAGTACTGTTATTTTGTAGTAAGCATTGGAACAATTTGTTCTTATTCCTAAATTGGATTCTAATTTGGAATATTTTTGTATCACCAAATAGTTTTTATCTTTTTCAGTTCAGGAAAAAAATATCTAATCTTTTTAATCAAATTTAAAAAAAGTTAAACACATTTTAGATTTTTTGGTGTTATAGAAATATTGCAGTGTTTGATTGTTATTAAATATTATTTGTATATTATGTACCTATAATTATTGCAGTTTATTGCACAATAGTTAATATTTATGATGAAGGGAACTAATAAGTTTAAAACATCACAGTGGGGATGGTTATGACTATTTATTATTCTATTTAAATGTAAGTTTAGATTAAAAATATATGTTTCCCTTACTTATCATTTGACTAAATTTCCGCCTTTTTCACGTAGGTATGTAAAAATTTGACATATTTTTCGTGTTTATTTCCAATGTCGAAAAATTGAAGTTTGAAGTCACACTGCAATTTGATTTAGTATAGATATTATTTGTTTATCAAAAATCATTATCGTGTATTATAAAACCGTTTATAATAATTACCACTTGAAAATATTCAAAGACTCATCTTTTAGCATAATAATATATGTCTTGACATTCGAGTACAAAGGATACAGGTTATGAAAAGTTTGCTCACCAATTGACATTTTTCTACTCGAAGGCGTCTATCTCGCAAATCATTCTTGTCGTCATTTGGAGTTTGAACAGTGTACAATAACGCGCACTATTTCATTGTTTTTTAATATTAATTATTGTTGTATAATATATTATATTAGACAAGCAGTTTTGGTATGACGCCGGAAGCAATCTTCTGCGGAAGAAATTGGATTTGGAACGGAAATATGGAGTGGCCAAGAACGTGATTTTCTTCATTGGCGATGGCATGTCGATAGCCACGCTAGCCTCAGCTAGAGTTTACATGGGACAGCAGCAAAACAAGACAGGAAGCGAAAAAGAAATGTTGTCATTTGAGAAGTTCCCCTTTACCGGTCTGTCGAAAGTGAGTTGACGTCTTACAGTGCTGTTGATAGACGACAAGTCATACCCTTGTTTAATTTCTTAATACCATACATATAATCATTGATTTTAAATACTAGTATTTATTATCAATAATGATATAATCAATAACAAATCATTTCGAGGTGGAGGACCTTTTGGTTCGAAAAAATCACACAGTACCTGACTAGATTAGAATTGTTTTTTTTTTTTTGCTGTTTAATCGAATCTCGTTAGGTACGCAACTTATGACAAGATAAAATGTATACGATTTCAATTTAAATAATATTATAACGAAATACAGACAAATTATACATTATGCTTTTATGTCCAAAATATATTATATAGACATTTTGTTTTGGTTTTAAATTTGCATAATATATGGCAGAATTAATAACGTAATTTTTTCCACTGAAACCTTAATTTTTTATTATGAACAACCAAAACCATCAAGTACAGATGACAATAGTTTAGTTGATTCTTTTCAATAATTTTCGAGAATTTTTTTTATTGACATTGTAAATTAATTTTTTCCCCATTTGTCTGGTGTAGACGTACTGCGTGGACAGCCAGGTGGCCGACTCGGCTTGCTCAGCCACTGCGTACCTGACGGGAGTGAAGGGCAACATCGAGACCATCGGAGTGTCCGGTGCCGTGTCCAACCGGGATTGCCTAGCCAGCAACGAACCCGCGAATCAGGCGGTCTCCAGCATGATGTGGGCACAACAGGTGGGCAAGAGGACGGGCGTGGTGACCAACATGAGGGTGACACACGCCACGCCGGCTGGCGCTTACGCCAACGTGGCACAGCGCAACTGGGAGTGCGACGACGACGTGTTCACCGACAAATTGGCCGAAAGTGTGTGCACAACAAAATCACCGGATATTGCTCGTCAGCTGATCGAGAAAGAAACGGGCCGAAACCTGAATGTGAGTGGTTATTTAGGATAAGATTATCATAGTATAAGGCCATAGGATAAGGACCAATCGGTTAGGTTAAGAGTCCGAGCGCGATTTCATTCACAGTTTTTAACACGATTTCCACGATATATAGTAACCTCGTAAGTCCTCTTAAAATGTATGATAATTGATTGAGTTATTATACAGTATTATACTCCTCCAAGTGAGAAATTTTAAAACGATTTTAAAATGTTTATCGTTAAAAATACTAAAATGGTGAGAAATATATTATCATACACGTGATCCATAGAATTTAAAGATTATAAAAATATATTATGTACGACGAGTGATATTAGTGGACATTAATCTTTTGTGTTCATTTAAAGCCATTCAAAATAACCGTACTTGACGTGTAAATAATGTACACAATTTAATCTTATTTAGATTTCACTTGAAAACATCGTGTACATAAGTGTAGTTACATAATATATTAATTAATTGTAGAAACGAATAAACCGAGATATTGTGTCGTGATTTTTGCAGGTAGTAATGGGGGGTGGAAGGGCAAAGTTTTTTCCCAACACTGACAAAGATCAACAAAACCATCAGGGACAGAGACGCGATGGCAGAGACTTGATTAAAGAATGGTTAAATATAAATCGCACTTCTGGGACATATGGTGCTTATGTTACCGACCGATCCCAATTGAAATCTGTGAATACCAGCAGCACGGATTATCTTCTCGGTAAATATTATATAATTATACCTACTGTTACTATTAAGTTATTTTAATATTTCATAATTAAATATATGTCATAATATAAGATGCACTTAAACAGTCAAAATATGTATTAATCAAAAGTTACAATAATGATAATTTCTAAATACATTAATTGAAACGATGTGCTTCATTATTATTATAAGTTAAAATACCATAATTTTTATACAACTTAATATTGTAATTTGAAAAAAATGGTTTTCTTCTAAAAGATTAGGATGATGAATGATTCATTGATCAAGGTAATAATTGTTTATACAACTTTGACGATAGTTTTATGGGAAACCTAAATTAAATGAAGAATAACTTTTAAGTGTATGAATATATTTTATAAAACACTTTTTCTCGTGTTCAATTTATTTTTCTTTACTGTTGAATGATTATATATTAGTATGGCTTCAATGGACTTAGAAATGATATTTTTTTTAACCAAAATAAAATTGAGAACTTATACTTAAAGTTAGCGTGTGGTTTCTTTAGTATCTTAGTTTCAGTGTTTTAAATATAAATACATCTTTAAGCAATTTAAAATGTTATATATTTAAGTTGTTTGAAAAAAAGTTACTAAATGAATTCTCACTCAAACATTTACAACAATATTTCTGAAGTTCATTTTGTGGAAAAAATACGTTTTTTGACTATCGAGACAGGGTGTATGAGGGTTGAAATGCGTAAACATGTTTTTAAGTTCTACGTCGTTACACTGAATGTGTAAGAACGAATATCATTTATTTTAATGCGGTTTTCGAAACACTCGAAATTCCAAAGTGTCATGACGTTAATGTAATCAAGGTTATTAAATCAAATAAATATACTATATAATAAACATAATTGAATTCTACGCGGAATTTGGATTTTGCATTTATAGTAGTAAAAATTAAATAATAATAAGAATTTGAACACAGTTTACTTTTAACATTTTATAAATGTGTTATCTAAATAATATTTGAGAGGTTTAGTTTTTCGATTTGTTCCCTTGAATAAATGTAGAATGTAATTAATTGTAAATGTTCAATAAAATATATACATGAACGCTGATATAGAACATGAAGTATATTATAATGCTGTACACTAATTAAAAATGATATAGGTTCATGTTTACCTGTAATATCAATCGGTTTATTTGAATAAAACGTTCTACGTTTAATTACATTTTGAAACCATGAATATTATTACTTAATAATCAAAATAATATCAAATATTGAACTCCCATAAGAAAATTCAACAATGACCAGTATTTTTTTATTTTTATTATTTTCTTGTCAAATTAATACTTTTTTTTAGTTATGAAAAATTGTTATGCCATTGAATTTTTTTGACGACGATTTGAGATAAACAAATATTTAAGTCAATTAAATTATGATAATTAAGATATAATTATATGATATCGTCGTATATTAATATAATGCACATCATAATTTAATCAAACATTAGTGAATTATGTAAAAAAAAATTATTATTCGTTTTTATATAACTTTTTTAAATGCACAGAAATGAAGTCTTGGGATTTAATATCTATTATTGACTTAATTCTTACAATCTACATATAAAAAGATACATTTTCAGACATTACGAGAAATAACTAAATGCAATGTTTATATGAGTGGATCCAGAAATGAAAACAGAGGTGGGCCGAAACATCACAAAATGTTGAAATACCCACTAAAACATAAGTATTTTTCCTTCGCTATAAAAAGTATGAACATTTAAATTGAAAAAATTGATTTTTTTTTAAACATAATTCTTATATATTCTTACTTTTTGGTAATACGTATGATAGGGCTGTAAATAAAAACAAAAAATAGTTGATGGTATAACCTGAAATGTGAACAAACACCCCATGAACAACAACTAGTCTTTTTTTCTCCAATAGTTAGATAGCAGTGGTTGTATTTATTTTTTTGCAGGTTTTAGCATTTATTTTTATGATTTTCATACATTGCTTTAATTAGTAGTCTAACATATGGCATTTATTTGAACATCGAAATCTATATGCGGGTGATTATATTATTATAATATTATAGTTAATACCACTGAACATGGAATTCCAAGCATATGCATAAAGTTGATTAATGTCCAGTACCTAAGTATTTTAGTTATAAATATTTAAGGAATATAGCTAGTAAAAACTGTATTGTTTATATAAAAAAAAAAAAATATGAAAAAGCGTTATGCATAATAGTTTCTAAACAACTACTTACGAAGAATTTAGATCTGGGGGTCTCCACGTAGCAAAATTCGGGTTAATTAATATAAATTAAGTTCTAGTAGTTTTAAAATGTAATAAAATATAATCATATAAAGTGTTGTTGGTATGTACTATTAGAGAATACAGATCAGCTAGTACCTAATATAAACGAGAAAAATCCTTGAAAGATTGGGATCTAATTGGGGCGAGAGTTTAGTCTTCACACCCTTGTACCCTAGCGGTGCACACGATCGTTTGTAAATTTTAAAAAATCAAAAGTTCGGATTAGTATTTAAGAAGGTATTTCATTATTATAATTCATTATTATAATCTGAGAGGATTACCCGATTACGTTATATTTTATAAACATTATAGGTATTATTAAAAAATATGTTTTTTTTTGAAATGATTTATTATTGTTGTTTCTGACTTTGTACAGACAGTTACTTCACAGTAGTATAAGCAGTATGATTAACAAGAAAAATATGAAAAATATTTACAACTGTATGTCTCAAATTCGTGACTTTTAATGATCGATCACTGCGTATAAGTGTATAGTATAACAATATACATCGTAGTATGTTCTCCGTTTTATGCGTTATTATATTTTTTGTTTTACGATTTCCGACTTCGTTAAAAAGTGTCTTGGTGTAATTTACGACTTGTTAGTACGTATTTCCGCATGCTCACCTAAACTTTACAACTCGCATAACGATATGCGAATACAAAAAAATAACAATTATTCGAATTTTAAAGATGTATTGGTACGTAAAATATAACCTCTATTTGAGACATCCGAAAACAACATTTTAATTTTTGTTCTGAATGGAGCGATGAGTGTTTCGGTTTTACAAAGATGCATTTATTTTATTGCCGTGTTCATTATTTCGAATAGAAGTACTAAACCATCTCATCGTGCTTGCCCATGCAGCTGTTTCTGGAAGAATATTGTATTTAAGTATTGTACCTACTCATTGGCGTACCTAGGGAGAGGGTTTATCTCCCTGTTCATAGAAGTTTTTAGTCCCTGGGTTCAAATCCAATCCTTGCAAAAAAAAACTTTCAAGGGTTCAATGTGTAAGATAATTAATAATTATTTCTATATATATAAAATCCAAATACTAATTGCTATTGATTTTTTTGTTTTCGACTAGGACAGCTGAAATAATAAATGTTTCATAGACTTGATCCGTCTTCGGTTGGATTTCGTGTTAGCGTTCATACATTTAATATATGTACGCGTGTTTAAGGTGGTGACATAATGTCATTGTACGGCGTAATTTTAAACTGATATTTGTGGAGGAGAGTAGGAATTACGGTATCGGTTAGAGCAATTTTCAATATAGTCTGTGTGCGGTCATTTTCACACGCCGTCTCCTCGCGTTCTAAAAAAATTGCCGTTTCGCGTTGTTTCAACTGCAGCCTCTGGTGGCCTCCTTTTGAATTTTGAAAAGAGTCAAATATTGATTTTAAAAATTACTTACGGGCAGCTTACATTTTTTAAAATATATTAATTATTGGTACGGTGATAATAATCAATTCAAATTGAAACTTTACAAATGACTTATACAAATACAAATCATAAAAAACGTGTCAGCGTAACAATATAATGAGAACAATAATTTTTATTGTTTAAAGATTATTAAATTTGCGTTTTTGATTTGATGTTATATTATGTTATATTGACATTGATGCACTTTCAGAGAATTTAGTTTTTTTATTTTTGTACGTATTATAATTTAAAAGGTGCGTCAACACTAGAAACATTTTGATTTTTGTTTTCAAGCAAGGGAATTAACGAAACTGATATAATGAATGTGCCTTTGGCTTGATTTGTCTTCGGTTAGATTTCATGTTTTAGACGGTGGCTTAATATCATTGTACGCTGTAATTTTAATTTGGTATTTGTGGAAGGTAGCAGTTATGGTGACGGGTGGAACAATTTTTGACTTATTTTAAGTATGGCCTTTTCACAAGTCGTCTCTTTTCGTTTTAGAAATGTGTTCTAGTTTTGAGTTGGTTCGGCGTCGCGTGCGTTTCAACTTTATAATGCAGCGGTTCTCGTTAGGATTTTGGAGAGGGCCGATCGTTGATTTTGAAAATTACTCGTGGGCCGCATACAGTATATATTGGCACAGTGATTATAATCGATTTAAATAAAAATCAACTTATTTTGTTATTAGTACTGCTAAGGTAAGACTATTTTAATTATTGTAGTTGTCTGGTTTATTTGATTCGGTCTTATTTCATTGATGGACGAAACTTCTCTATTTTTTGCTAAAGATATTGCATATAAATATAAAATATAACCACAAAAATATGTATTATTTATTTTTTTTTTTTACACTGTTGAGAATGTACAATTTATTTTTAGTGCGAGCCGCGTAACATTTGTAAATGACCCGCGTTTAGTGCGTATACCACTGTTCTAGTGGCCTTATAATAATTGTCATTAACAACAGGTGTACGCACTTCCGGCCGTCGCTTATTACGTCACCACTCGGACCGGACGTGCCTGCTCGTTCGGACGAATCAACCCTCAAGTACGTGCGCACACACATCACACTAGCACATATATATATATATATATATATATATATATATATTCATGTAATATACGTATTTACACGTAGAGGACCGACGACGGAGCAGTTTATTACACGTAAAACTACTATTATATATAATACACACACACACACATACACACATATAGGTGCACCAGGGGTGATATGATGGCTTTTATATAGACCTGCTAGGGACGTGTTTATTATTTTACCGTTCCGGTCGACCGTCGTTTGCCGTTGTCTCCGTCACTCCGGACACGCATAATAATAATAATAATAATACCGACTGAAATAATAATATAATAATAATAATATCATCACGTTTATTATTTTTGTTTGTTTACGGTCGATTTGATGTGACGGAATTAAAATATAATATATTAAAATAACGGTATATTAACAATAGCGAACGCGGGTCCCCGATAACTGCGCGGCCGTCCAGTTTGAGTGGATCGTAAAACCGAGTAGGAACTGCAGTCGGTGGGGTCTGAGGGGTACCGTCGGCACTATATAATAACAGTGTAAAATGGTGGATTTCGAGAGCAAGTGTGTACTGCGAGGACAAAAAACGTATAACAATTATTGTTGTATTGTGCGGTGATAATAATATTTAACGTCGTTCGCGAATAAGCTCTGTGCACGGGTCGGGTTAGTTGAATTTGGGTGGTTCCGGTGGCGGTGACTGTAGCGGGGGGTCGCATAATATGTATTATGGTGGGTACGAAGGGGTTAGGAAGGACGGAGGTTAATACCTACTACCGTGGCGGCGGTCCAAATCGGAAACGAGAGTTCCGCCCACGCATCTTTGTGTATAGACTTTAGAATAGAATTTTTTGTTGTTTATGGTCACGGGCCAGTGCGAGGGAGAGTGTTCCGCGGCGAAATCATACGTTTTTTGACCAAATGAATTCGATTTCAAACCAGAACGATCATGTGTGTTCACGTCAGACGTTATCGTCGTCACAATTATTTATCGTGTAAGAAACACTGTTGGTAGCCGTAAGTACCACACGCGTGTATTCAGCCAATGATTGGCTCTATAATATTATACTAGAAGGAGAATAAAAATACGTTTTGTTATAGGTACCTTTGACACATGCAGATTGCTTTTTGAATTGAGAATGCAATTATCAAGTTTATTATGATATTAGTTATTATGTTTCCCACGGGTTGAATACTTTATGATATAAATTACATCGAGCGTATTATATGGTAATCGCGAACTCGTAAAATTAATGGATAGCACACTATCGTGTGCCTATACTAGAAATCTATATAATTTAAATAAACTAATATAATATTATTTTCTCGGACATTTTGATGGCATTGTATGTTGGTACGATCTTTAAAAGTCACGAGTTTAATTATTTTATAATTGCCTTGTGTCACGATACGTTGCACAATTCAAAATAATAAAAACAATTATCCGTGATGCGTAACAAGCATCGATAAAATAAAATGCAAATGTTTTTGCACGGAGCACGATTTAATTTATTTTATTCATAATATTTATTTATTTCCAGAAATGTCTATTAAAAAATAAAATAATCAATAATTAATATTTAATAATCTAAAGAGAAAAATCAATTATAATGTTATTGTTGTAAATATTTTTTTGCATTTTACAGTTGATTTATTTTAATTGTTTTTTCTGGGAAAATGACAAATGTACCTATTAAGTGTTTTTTTTTTTTTACTATCTATTTATAATTATATTTATAATTACGTGTAAGCTTATGCTTGACTTATAGGAATATAGAATACTAATAATAAATACCAGAAATTCGCTCTGCTGTATAGTAAATGTTAAGTGAACCTGATAGTTTAGTACTTACTTACTGTGATGGACGTGTTCAATTTGAATTCAATGATAAACCATTGGATACGAAAAATCATTTTGAGCGCAAACGGTCTGTCAGCCCATATATCTATGGGTATTTTATTATATATTTATGTTGCTAATATCAATTTAATTTTATATTAGGAGTAATACAGTAGTTTGAACTAGATCTTATCAAAAACCAATCACCAAGCATGCTCACCCTAATTATTTTTCCATAATAATGAATATATTATAATTCTGATTTATGGGATTTTTAAGTATATTTACTTAATGACTATATTTCGAAATACTTAGATTTCTTATACTAAGAGTGACCTTTAGTAGATATCAACTTCTGTCCAAACGAGAACCACCCTTTTTTTCCAATTAATTGTAAAAAAATGAATTTTTTTTTGAAAAAGTATTTAAAAATGGATCTAACATTTTATATTTGTTATACTCAGACAGTTTTTATAAATTAAAATTTTCAAGAGTCATTTGAAAAATAAGGATTGTTTCCACTCAAAAGAATCCTCAAAAAATAAATATATTCCAAAATATGGCCTTAAAGTATACTTAAAAATACAGTAATTTCATTTGAATAGATTCATCATTTTAGAAAAACACGAGAGAAAGTTTGCACGGTAATGCTTGACCGTAATCATCCTGTATAGGAAATGTTATAAAATTATTATTGAAATTATTTTAGACCTGTTTTTTAAGATTTTAAAAATGGTTGCCCTATAAGTATACACGTCAATTAAACGTGTCCGCAGGTCTGTTTGCACCCAGTCATATGTCCTACAATATATTGGCCAACAAGTCCGAGGAACCCACGTTGGTGGAAATGACGGAAGCAGCTATCGAGGTGCTGTCCAAGGGCGACGCTGGTTACTATCTGTTCGTCGAGGGCGGACTCATCGATTGGGCTCACCACAGTAACATGGCGCAGCTAGCTCTCGACGAGGCAGTCATGTTGTCGAGGGCCGTGGGACGGGCCGCCGAGTTGACGTCCCCGGAAGACACTCTGATCGTGGTCACGTCTGACCACTCGCATACCATGACCATCAACGGTTACCCACATCGTGGTAGTGACATTCTGGGACACCCAGTAACCGCCTCCTCCGACAAGATGCCGTACTCGACGCTCAGCTACGCCAACGGTCCGTCCGCTCGCGAACGGTATAACTTAACCGACGACGATACGAGTACGTTATATCGTTGATAGGGGAGAGGGATTTGGGAAATTTAATTTTTTTTTTGGCTTATTCATATCCTTCTTTAGAGTTAGGTTTCCACCACCACCACCACCACCACCGGTGGCGCCATTCGATAATAAATGGCCAATGTAAATATTTTCCAACTTGTGGGGGAGGGAGGCCTTATTCGATATATCACTAATATTTGAATAGTTAGGTTTAATAAATATAATATTTAGAAAAAATTAACTTTTCACGATGAAAAAATAATTACTTAACTATTTTATTCATATCTAATCAAACATTATTTTCTTTTTCAAACAATTTTGAATTTTGATATCAAAAAATTAAAACTGAAAAAAATGTTTAATTACTTTGATTCCCAATATTATCAATACATGACATTTATAAACAGATAGGTTTTTGTGTGTCACCAGGCACATAAAATAATAATTAAGTACAATATTATTGCAAGTTATATGATTGCTGTAGTAGCCTATATAATATGTTGGATACACATTACACTAGTCACGGCTAATATAGCACTACGTTTTATCTATAGATACTAAAGACATAATTTTTATTATTATAAATAATAATTAATAATTATAATCATTTAATATTATTATTATTATTATTTAAGATGTACTCGGCCAGAAGTCCTACACTTTTACACGTATTATATTAATTTGTCAGAAATCAGTTACATTGAGTAATAATTGTTTAAAATCTAAAAAAATATATTTAATCCGTTTACATATTCACTGGTGAACACTATGAATCGCACAACTAATATGTCAACACTCCCGTAAATTGCGCCACAGAGTTTATTACCACGAACAGCATTGCATTATAATATACGTATTATTCAATTTCTTTCACTATTCTAAAGGACATCTCTAAATAGTGGACAACATTTTAGTGACCAAGAGTGTCCGGTATTTAGGTTTCACTGTACTTACTACACTTTACTGCCTGAACCATAATAAAAACCAATATATTGTTTGTATTATTCAGTTTTGTGCATTCCTCTTACAATATTGAAGTATATTCAAAGCCAATATTAGTTGTATATATTATTAAGTATAGGTACGCACACAAACAAATTATTGTTATGACACACACACACACACACACACACGCAAGCACTTACAGTGCATAAAACAATATTATTGCTTTTGCCACTACTGTAGCGCAAGTGTGTGTGAATGTGTAATATAATAATAATTCGTTTGTACTTAATAATAATTATTATTACCGGGGCTTTTGTCTCCTATCGTATAATAATAATTGTCACGGTTAGGTCGCTCCTTTGTCTTTCATATCCTACCTGCAGTCATTGTGCTATGAAATTTTGTCCTAGATCCGCTGTTTTTCTACGAATAACGTCTCGTTAAGTCAGTATGCACGCGTAAAATATATAGACACGTACTTACACGTATATAATACATTCGTAGTTCCGGCCACCACATTAGGTACCACGTTATAATATATTATTGTTTACTAAATAATACGAACAATAAAATTTGAGCGTTTTTTTTCCCGTTGCGTTTCCGGCTAGCGCGAGTTTATTAATTCTAATCGTATTTCGTACGTGCGTAATCCCTATGGTGTTTTGGCTCCAGTACGGAATTAGGGGCCCAGTACGAACGCATTTGCGCAGAGGTCCCGAAATTAGCATTTCGATCTTCGTAAGAGGTGATTTCAGGAGAACGCTTGCGCCATTGCTTAAGCGGGGATTGCCTTATTCGAAAGCTTTGAAAACCGTAATGCGTCATCGGAATAATGCGCGAGCCCAAATATTCTAATAAGTACCTAAAGTAAACGCGAAACTTTATTTTATTTTCAAACTGACATGAGCGACTCGCCGACCTAAAAGTGGAGATCATGACGAGGATGGAATAATTGTATTAAGTAATTAATTTTACTCGGTGAACAAATAGTAATAATATGTAATATTATCATTAAATAAACGATCAACGCGAGACAATTATATAATATATTTTAGGACATCTGCACGATAATGAATTTATGCGTGTTTTTTTGAACCTATTTGTATTAATAAAAAAATATTTTAAATTTTGTTTTTAAAATTCTTCTCACAGGTCAACCAACATATCAGTTCCCGTCGATGGTAAACTTGTCGATGGAGACGCACGGCGGCGATGACGTCGCGGTCTTCGCTATGGGCCCATGGGCTCACCTGTTCGTCGGCAACTACGAACAAAATTACATACCGCATGCGATAAGCTACGCGGCCCAAATGGGGCCTGGGGCTGAATTCGAACGAAAACACGTGGCCAAGGCTGATTCGTCGAGCACGAATATTTCGGTCGGACCGTCACTGGCCGCATTCATGACGCTCGTGGCGTTCCTACTTCGGTAACCATAAAATTGATACCAATAATGCTATAATAAAATACTGCGACCAGTGGACTTGTGACTCGATTACGGGATGTCCCTGTGACGTATGCAATTAGTTTTTAAAAATTTTATTTTGGGGGGGGGAGGAGTGCATAAGGGTTAATATGCGGATATGATACAGTGTACCGTACCATTTTTGTTTTGCTATTGTTTATGGAATGCATAATTATTTCATAGTTGTATCACATAGAATTAACCTTGATGTAAATATAAAAATATATAATATAACAATATACTATATAATATGCTATGGAATAATAAAATACTATCATATTATTGTAATATTGAAGGCAACGATTCTAGAGAATCAATTATCATCATTTCAGAGATTATTTTTAATTCTGTAAGTAGCTCAATCAACAAAATAATGTTAAATATTTACATTTTATATTATTATCATATACAGACACATACATAATGTATACACACACACACACACACACATATATATATATAACCATAAATAATAATAAATATAAATATAATTATTATGCACATAATATACATTTTGATTTCATTTGATTGTATACAAGTATAGTAAAATGTTAATGATACATTTATGAAATATTTACATTTTATATTATGGTGTAACTTCTCTTTCAAAAAAAAAAAAATTCGAAATACGTAACATTATGTGTAATACCTGCTGTGTGTCAGAGTAAGACACTAAAGCGTACTAATTGCAAGTGAGAATATATATTGCACATGTGTTTGTGTCGACTTTAGAATAAACCAAGAACGGCGTTGGTCGTTAAAATATACCTAATAATTTCGGAAGTACTTATAAATCCTAATAATCAGTTTAAAATAAAAAAAAAGTCGGCAAGTAGGTATCGCTCTGCTGTATAGTATGTGTCGAGTGAATCACTTTTACGGATGTGTAAATATGTTAAATTTTAATTTAATGATATAAATCATTATATACATAAAACGATTCTGAGCGAAGGCGATCTGTCAGCCTACATAACTAAGTGTATTTTATGATATTATTGCTACTCGTATTAAAATAATTTATATTATTATTAATAATACAATAAGTTGAATTAATTTTGCAGAAAATGTTGCATTAGAAAATTCAATTGAGTGTATAAAGTATAATAAAATACTTTAAAAGTTTCAAGCACAAACGAAAAACATTTTTAAATTACAACAAATAACTAAAATCGTTATTCTTCATTTAAACATCTAAATTCATCCAAATTTTAAATTAAAATGACTATAAAAAAATATTTTTCTAATATATTTTTTTGATTTTTTGGTTATATTATATACTATTCACAAAAAACCTAGAAAGGTATAAATCTTATAGAGATCCTTGTGTTGACTTTTAAAACCTTAGATTTAAATAGAATCATTTTTATGAATTTCCTAATCAAAAAAAAATTACAAAATTTCGTGAATTTTAAGTATTTTCTTGAAATTTCAACTTAAGATGCTTATAAAAAAACTATTAAAAATTTACGCTCAACTTTTTTTTAAGTATTGTATTAAATTTTTAAATTTTTTGCCAATTGAAAAAATAAATTTTTTTAGCAATAATAAAAAAATAAAAAATAAAAAAAAACCGAAAATTTATTATGATTATAAATAGCTTAAAAAAAATCAAAATATTTTGAAAATGTTATGGTGTATAGAAAATGTTTATATAAACATTCGGTAAATTGTGTATGTATTTACCGTCATTATTTATTTTGTTACATTAAAAATAAAAATAAATTTAAATTCGCTTTGTGAAAAAATTTCTGTTTTTCTCGTCGCGTTTAAAAACTATTGGGGATTTTTTACTTTTCTATCAGAAAAGATGCTGATGAAAAAAATCGGAGCATTTTTATTGCCCTAAAACGTGATGGCAGACACAAAAAAACACACAACATTGTAAAATCAATATACTCATCACTCCGTTCAGAATTAAAAATAGTAGATAAAAAATATTTTTATATAAAATGTCTATAGGTTAGACACCTAATCACCTTTTGTAGTTTGCATACATAATGAATAATATTTATGAATTCGAATGTGGTTTTGTTGTAAAATATTTTGTTCCAAAATACATATTAATCGTATTTTTTGCGTATAATATGATCACTGTCATACCAATACCTCCACTATTATTTATGAGTTTTTTTTTAAACAAATAGCCGGTAACTCTAGGTTTTAAATTGTTTGATAATCACGCAGACATTCTGAGTCAGGTATTATTTCTATTATAGAATACTCAGAAATTAAAAACGCATACTATAATGTGTCGTGTAAATGAAAAGCGGTTATTTAAATACACGATGACGAGAATAACAATAATTTGAATGTATTCAGTAAGTAACAAAACGTCAAAAAAATAACGGAAAGGAAATACTGTAAAGTGCTAATGTTCTCAATGGAATTTGAATACTTTAAACTTTTAAACCTAAAATATAACCGTTTGAATACTTAATGGATATTAATTATTCGTCTTTTCAAATATTTACATATTATATTATCTCCATAAATAGGTTGCTTTAGATTTTAGAAGGAAACAAAATAAAAAAATTGTTTTATTCTTAGTTCAGGAGAACCAAAAACTATAATTTTTAATTTAAGTGTAGTTACTAGTGGTTCTCTAATTGAATAGGTACTAGGTATTTAAATCATGTTACATTAAAAACAAACCAACAAAAAGAGAGTTTTTAATTGGAATAACGACAACACGGTGAAATGTCTATTGCAAAATATTATAATATGTTGCTCTTTAAAAGTTGACTTATAATATTATGTATTAATTGTCTTCTCATTCATATTAAAGCCTTATTATAGTGACACTGATAGGCACTTAAGACTTAGGAATTAATGTGTTGTATGTGTACATTATGGAATTGGTTTTTTTTTTTAACGGTAATAAAACTTTTTGATTTGTAAGCTATTATATGTTCGTCAAACAATATATATGTATATATATATATATATTATCGTTTGCACACACATAAACAATAAGTGCATGCAAGTACCTATATATTATACTGGTGTAGTGTACAGACGAGCGTTTATTCGGAGTTAGAACGCCATAGAGATTAATGTATAATATAATTTACGCGAACGGACGTTTGCTAGTGGACGTATTTATAATATATTATTATGTTTACGTTTATTTTTCAAAGTTTAATTAATACCAACAAAAATAAAACCATTTTGGTGTCGTAATAATACGTCACAACATTTTAAAAAGCACTGCAACGATGGAAAACTTTAAATGTGCTCGGCGTACGCGCTGATCGCTGTCGGGTAATAATGACGAACGGATCGCACGCAAACGTGATAATAAAACTGTTGTTAAGTCTGTTATTGGTCCTAATCCGGTACAATTATTACGATCACGGAATTAATGATGGCGAATATGTATAAGTATAGAGCAGCAATAATTATACATTTTGTTCGGTCGCGTGCGAACGTCATTTACAAAAATCGTTTATAATATATTATTAATGTTTTTATAAACGACATCATGGCAATTACACGTATACGCATCACGGGCGAGTAAAAAACGAAACACTTTAAGCTCTCGATATGGGAAATGCGGTGTACGTTTTTAAATACCCGACCCCTGCTGCAGTCGGCGACGACCATTTCGTTTGGAGAGGAAAGCCGCGAAAACCGAAAAAAAAAATGTCAACACGAAAACGAGTTTAATTTATCGAAACGGAAAAAAAAATAAAGGTACTGTATACATGCGATCATACGTCCCATAGGAAATTCGTGCGTTCTGTGCCACGTGAGAGAAAAAATAACTTCGTGACCGACTGCAAACACGTCTTGTACGGGGCGGAAAAAAAAATAATAATAACAAAACGCCGCGGCGGTATTTTCCGGGCAAACAAATTGCGTAAGTATTAAAAACGGGAAAAAAAACCCAAACTCAAAAGGCGGTATATAGTGTTTTGTTATAATTGACGTTTTTCGTTTGGGCCGTACAAAGTTCTCTCGAATGCGGTTTAATTTGGACCTTTCGTCGCCACCTCCCCCCCGACCCGGTTCGTGAGTTCCGTTGAAATGCGGAATTTCTGCGATTTCCTGTTTGTGCTTTACACGCGCGCGCGCGCGCGCATACGCGCGCACACACATACGCGCACACACACACACGCACACACACACAC
>JACXSJ010000966.1:80763-137109 GCA_014851325.1 Pentalonia nigronervosa | reverse complement strand
ATGTGTGAATGATAAAAACCTATAATGATAAATATCTGTAACCAATGGTAACCCGGCGTATTATGGAACAATCAAACTGTTCTTGATCACTCTAGAACCGTATTAAATAGTAGTTAAGAATAATAACATACAAAATGAAACACAGCACAATATTAGGATGAAATGAAAAAATAATTAAACTAATTTACACCGCCATCTGTTAGGAACTTATGAAACTTACAAATAATAATTACAACCCATTGTCCTATAATAAATATTTAATTTATAATAAAAAATTAATGAGGTAATTAATCAAGATAAAAACTATCCTATCCGAGAGTCAGACCAAATTACACACATTGAGCAAAATTATATCAAGATTGGTTAAGTAGTTTCGGAATTTATCGCGGACAAACATCGTGACGCGAAATTTTTAAGTATATAAGAATTTTTCTTTTTCCATATTATGTATAATATATTAATAATTTTTGTCGATCGAATAATATATTATGTGGTCAGAGCTCCAGGAAATCAGCAACGTTAGTATAGTTCGTATTTGTTCCTCGACAACTGTGGTACACTTTCTAAATTTTTGCGCTCGGCGAAATGTATACACTCTCGCGCTTATGAGCGGGCCCAGACAAACGGGTAAACGAGAATATCTGTCGATCGTATTTTTTTTTATTATATCATTATTTATATTATCGTGCTTATGCGAATGTGGGTGACGGGACTTGACGTGTTGTAACGTGTGGATTTCCGCCTCTCATCGCGGTCGTAAAATATCGTGTCGTCGGCACAATTCGCGGACGATTGCAAAATATAATATAATAATATTATCGTCGTGACGAATATGCGGCGCACTTCCTTGTCGGTTATATTCTGTTGTGACGTTTGCGATCGCGTAATGGCGGCGATCGTAATTACACAAAGAATGAAAATATGACGCCCACAACGAAAACGAAAGTACGCACAAAAGGTTCGACTTTGAATGGGCACTAATAATCAGCAAGAAACGCGCTCGGAACGATTTGTTTATTTTAAACGCTGCCGTCGTTTTCCCGAAACCGAAAGCGACATTACGATGTTAGGCACGCTTATTAGTATAGAACTGCTATGCATATACGTTATTATTACGATAATATCGTCTCAATTGTACGGTACGACTGATGGCTGCGGTGCCTCTCTACCGATGTTATTCAAATGTCGTCCGTTATACGTGACGCGGTAACCGTGTGTAAAATATTATTTTTTTTTTCGGACGTGACAATATATTACATATATTTTAAAAATAAGTTATATATTAAAAATTTACAGTTCATAATACGAAAACGAGTAACGTAGATTGAATAATAAATTATATAATCTTGAGTTAAATTTACCTTATACTCGTATATAATTGTTAAAAGTTTAGGTTTTGTGTATATATTTACGAGAGAAAATTGTATATTTTGATTAATAAGACGAGTTTCCTACAAGAATTGAACAAGTATTGCTAAACATTTGTTGGACCCGACCTTGGTGTTTCATCTAGGTTTTCGGTTATGTTGAATTCTTTTCTCTCCTAAATTTTTAGTATTATTATTATGACTGTTATTTATTACTGAGATGTACCTATTCTCTAAATGGTTACGAGTGCTTTTTGATTTGACGCATGCCTCGCAAATATAAAACATTTGTTGTATTATGATAATTTAAACGTATACTGTGAAATTAGAAATGATTCACTCATCATAAAAAAACAATTGAATGTGTGTAATATACTGAAATAGTTAACTATGAAGATTTTATATTTTTATTTCATACCTACATTTTCCGAAATGTATATTAAATATTTTTTTTTTTTTTAATTGGAAGTTATTGACTTTTAATAATGTTATACATAGATAACTGAATTATTTGTAAACAACTTCGTAGTCTATAAAGATTTTGTTTTTTTTTGTTTTGAACTCAAATAATACTGTTATGATAACACGGCGCCTTGGGTAGGCTATTCAGCTACATCACTACTGTAAAATAAATTTTCCGATATCTCTTCTTAGAGTTAGTATTGTTTTAATATTACAATTGAGAGATATCGAACGTGGTTCTTGATATAATAAATAGCATTAAACATAATATAAAGGTCAAGATTTTTTTTTTTAAAAATAACATATTTTAGTCAAAGATCTGATCGCATTAAGAGATAAAACTAACACATAATTTTAAACCGTGAAGATTTTACGGATAATAAAATAAAATTATAAACTTTGTAGATTTTTGCATTATCATATTATAATCATAACCGTTTTTATGTTACAGCCAAGAAGAAAGTGAAGAAACTGCTGATCCCACTGCTGATCGTGCTCAAGCTTTTCAAGCTGAAACTCCTGCTCTTCCTGCCGCTCATCCTGGGCCTGGCGTCGTTCAAGAAGGTGCTTGGCTTCCTGGCACTGGTAGTTCCCGGCCTCATCGGGTTCTTCAAGCTGTGCAAGCCTGACCTCCAGCACAACTACGGCACGTTTGGGCACAGTAGCTACTACCACAGGCCGTCCAACGGTGGTGGACCTCTGCCCCAGTCTGGGCCCGTATACTCACCGTACCGCGAACACCAGGAATCTCAGTATCACCGCGAGCACCTGGAACAACCGCAGTACCACCGCGAACATCCGGTAGACCCGCAACAGTATCTGTACGAGTCGGCAGACGCGCAGCCATACAACAGCCGGCCGGCCCGGAACCAGAAAGACGCCAAGGTACCGTCTTCTGGTTCGGTCGCGTTCAAGGAAGAGGCCAACGACATGGCGTACAACGGTTACAACAGACAACAGAGACGATAAGACCATAACAACATTATTGTATCCGTGGCTGCAACAGTGGACACCATAGAACTCATTAATACTTAGTACTTACTAGTATAGGTCTAAGTACTTTGACCTATATTTAGTTTAAGGTCTATAGTGGACACCGTCCATGTTGTCGCAGGATATCCATATAATTCGATCACTCGATCCCATGAAACCTCGCCATTATCGAACCAGTTTTCTGTGTCTCGTTAATTTGCCTCTCTGTATTCATGTTGCACACGCATAAGTCTACAATATTTTCCTCCGCCGTAACAGTGTATTTGTATTAATATCGTATTGTACCTACAACGCTTCGATTTAATAATATTTCCAACGAGCCATTTCGATTTTTCAAAAATTATTTCACAACTATTTCATCTTCAGCTGTTGTCGGTGATAAACGTCGAGATGTTTAATTAAGTAGTGTGCAATTGCATACTTACGCGTAGTTCCTCCTAATCGCGACGAGACAAACATAATATTTCACTGCTTGTTGTGATAATGGTTCATCATTCACTATTGGAGATATTATTATTATTATAAATTTTAATTTTATTATTATTATTATTATTATTTTTTTTTTTTTTTAATACATTTTTGTATAGCGTGACAAACGCAATTTGTATAATTTAATACGATTTTGTATTGTACTGTAAATATATATATATATATAATTATGTATATATTTTTTATAATTGTATTTATGTAAACATAAAACTTTTTTACTACCATAAAACCCACTGATTTAAGTATATCTAGTATGAAAACAGTTTCAATTATTAATAGTTTAAAATTTATGATTTAAGTGGTGCAATAATACACGTCGCACGTTGTAGTGGTATAGATATAATATCATGAACGATATAACTATATAAGCATGCCATATGGCTCTATCTATAGTCTAATTGATATTGGAATAAATTCTACAATTGTTCCACTAATCTGTAGTGAATAATGCATATCAGTAGTGTATTGATAAATATATTTATGGGTGTAAGCACTAAAAAAATATGTATACTAAATCAAAAAAAAAAAATTTCTTGCTCCGCTCTAATATTTCTTTCTCGTCTTGATAGAAAAATTAATTTAATCCCCTATATGTTTATAACTTTTAATGTATTATAAAAGCCATAAAGTATCAATGTTCGTTCCTTCACAAACGTTGTTATCATATATAAATATCACATATTTTTGATTCGAGTTTCGGCATTGTGCTATCACAATATTCAAATTATAAAACAATAAACGATTTTTAAATTAATTTTTTTTTTTTTTAAGTATTATTACTAGTCATAGTTTTATAATTAATCAATAAATAAGTTAACCTCAAAACAATAAATATAAAATAAAACAATATGTTAAATAATAATTAATATTAATATACAATCTATTAAATTTTCTAAAAAGATTTTTTGTTGTTGGCTAATTAGCCACGACTTGATATATTCTTCTGGCATCCATTGATTTAGGAGTTTATATTTTAAAAACATTAAGCTTGCCATATTTGATATTGTTAACTTACTTTTAAGATCAATGCATATTATATTTAAAAGTCCTAAACCTCTTCGCCATCTGTAGTTGAATAGGGAAATGTTTTAATGCAATTTTTAAACTCCTGAATAGTATTTTGAAGATCATTACTATCCAAATATATCCTAAAAATCATAAGAAACTAGAATCATAGGCTGAGTGTCCATACTCCACATTATATATTTTAATGACATCTATTTTTCAAAATGTTATTTATTAAATTAAACTTAAAATATATTAAAGCAGCGTATACTGATAAATATGAATAATAATTCATTAAAACATCGTAACAATTTTTTCTTATGAATTATCAATTAAATTTTATATAGTTTTTGAGTTATTTTAGGAGCATATACCCGTAAAATGATACTTTACATTGGGCATACGATCTAATACTGCATTTTCTATACATTAACCGTTGATACCTAATTATCAAAATGTATGATAAAAATATTAGAATATTATTTCTTGATTTATTATGATTTATTTAAATATTGAATGATTATTGATTATGTATGTTCGTATAGTACATCCAATATTAATGTTATAAAAAATGTGTAAAAATGTAGCTGGCAATTGAAAAATATTACTGAATTGGTTTTAAAAGCGACCAAAACAATTTAAAAAGTTACAAATTTGACGGAAATATCAAAATCCAAGACTGCAAACCTGATGATTGTCTTTTAGATCACAATTCAATCTGAAGAGCCTTTCTAAACACTAATCACGAACCGGTTTAATTTAAAATACTATATGCCTACTTTATATTTCGGGCTGCTTCAAATTAAGTGTAGAGTTATTTTGGATTAGTATACTTGTCGTGATTGCTGGTATGTACCTGGCGATGCATATACTGTTTTACTTTGAATGAACAACTTGAATGAAGGGGAATCGCATATTTGGCACACGATCCAAAATACATGTTTTTATATATATACCGAGCATCAGAAGGCGGCTTCGAATGACCAACGATTCTGAGAGAAGTACCTAATTGTGCTGGGACTATTAAACGGAATTATTGTAAAATCAAACTGTACTGTGTAGACATGTGTTATATGACATTATATTGTATTATTTCATACGCAGTGGAGTCACTCGTATGGAATATTAATATAAAATATTAGGAATTGTGAGCGTGGGAGCGCGGCGACTCCTGTCGAGGAGATGTATCAAATAGGAGTAGCATATATATATATATATATATAAAGAAGCCTAAAACAGTTCTAATTTAGACGTGGTATTCCTGGGCTACAGCAAGCATCTTTACGCCGGTTTACTTTTTGAATTAAATGGACTTAGAATAATTTCGACCAGTTTAATTATTTGGACTTAAAATATTTACTAGTTAAAATCATAATATTCCGAGGACTCAGAGAGAATAATTGAACTGCTAGATTTGAAATTCTAACTCTAATTATTTCGCCAGTTTAAATTTTACATCACATTTAAAATAAAAACACATTGAACATTTGTTCAGTTAACGAGTATTTATTTCAACATCCAAGTCTTAACCCATCACAAGGTTGTCTGTACGCTGAAGACACGACATGATTATATAGAATTTTTTTAGTACTTGGGTACTTGGAAATCAAGTGAATATAGTATTTAATTTGTAAAAAATCATAAATAAATCCTAAATGAATCTTTAACTAGGTATAATGATTACATCTGTACACGAATGTGTCATATAGGTGTAGGTACCCAATAATAGGTACTTAATAATTAATTTATTTAAATCTGAATTTGTAAAATGTCTATGTTTTCTTATTCAAATATTATATTTTGTGTTTTCAAGGATTGTCTTATGACGATACAAACTTTTATTTTTTTAAATAAGAACTTTCAATATTGACACAATTATTTACAGCTCACCACCTCCTTCCCCATCCAATAGCATTTATAAGTTCCTGTATTATATTATCTTAACGGTAATTCAATTAATGTTGATATTTTAAATATTTTAAATCCACAAAGTACCAATTGTATTGAATTTACTACCGAAACCCTTTCTTATTATTAATAGTTGAAGCATTTATTCTGATTCAAAAAGTGGTGGCTGACAAAAAAAATAAAAACACAGTATTGAAACATAATAAATTTATAATCATCGCTTCATTTAGAATCTAAAATGTTCAAAAAATATTATCTGTTTGAGATTTTTTATAAAAAAGGATATTTACAATTACATAAATATCCTTGTGTTTGAAAAATATGATCTGCATAAAAATGGGTAAGTATACGTGTAAAAATTTCAAAAATCATAAATCAAAATATAATGCATAAGCACACACTCTCACTTCGTATAGATTATAATGTTACAATGTGAAATATTAGGCCAAGGTTGGAAAAAATGGACTCTTGCAAATTATATTAATAATATTTACGAGTTTGTGGTGTTTAACATCGCAAAAATCAATTTATAATAATAAAACATAATATTGTGACGTCAAACTCCAAAACGAAATTTAATTAAATTCAAAAAAAAAATATATATATATATATAATAATAAATAAATAAATAAATAAATATTAATAATAATAATAACAATAGCATTGACGTAGAGTGTGAAGTGGACGCGTAAATAAAAAACATCAAAACTCCGGTCAGGCGTTGTTGGTGGGTATGTAAGCGATTGGCGCCAACGGGTACGACAGCCGGCCGACGGTGGCCTCGTCATCTGCGTCCTCGTCGCCGGCCTGTTGGCCTGGGCCGGAAGCGTCGCCGGACTGGACGCCGGTCTGAACGGCCGGCGCCGCGTGTACGACACTGACGCGCTGCGGCTGCGGCGGACCGCGCCCGATCGGGTGATGCGTTCCGCCGTTCTCGTCCATGGTGAGGTGCCGAGCGTAACTGTACGGCGCCGACGAGTACGACGCTCCGTGCACCAGGTGTTCGTGATCGTAGATGGCCGGCTTGGTGATGATCTCGTAATGCGACGTCTTTCCGTAACCGCCGCCTCCGCCTCCGCCACCACCACCGTGGCCCTTGAGCGCGCACACGGCCGCCAGCACGAGCGCCAGCATGGCCGTCATCAGCGCCTTGCCTGACATGGCGGCCAGCGATGCGAAAGCGATTGCCGCCAGCGTGCCGGCCGACCACAGGGCTGCTTTCATACCGTCCTTCTTACCCCGTCCTTTGCGGACAAACAAAAAAAAAAAATATATAAACGATTAGGTACCTACCAAAACGGATCCGAAAACTGTACACATGCTGCGATCGTCGTCTCGTTGTCGGTCCCGAATTTTAAAAAAAAAAAAAAAATGGCACGAATTGGGTCCCGACCTATTTTGTCGAGTACATGAGTTGGGTCCGTAATATTGTTTGAAAGAAAACTTGATTTGGGCTACTGTGGCCTAATAGCGTTATCCGGGAGACACTATGAATGACACAGTTGTCGTCTATGTCCACCGATAGTAGTCGATCTCAGTAAATATTATTAATTATTGAAAATAAAGTCGAAATTATTATTAGAAGTAATGTAGTAAATATAATATTGTAATGGTTTGAAAGAGTGCGTTACTATTGCGTTACGAGAAGGTCATTAAAAAAAAAAAAAAACATAGACATACAGTGTATAAATGACTCTGGGGGTGAAAGTGATTATAGAAAGAGATCATTTCAATTGTTATATACCAAAAACTTTTCATCTTTTTATTCTTTTAAAAATAATTATCGATTTGAACGAATTTCAACTGCGTTCTATAAATTACGTCGGAATTAAAATTATACAAATAATAGGTACCTATATTTCAATTTATATGTAAACATTTTGATTTCTTGTTGAAAAATAAAACTTTATTTCCACATATTTTAATCATAATTTTATACATTTCCAGCAGAAATATTTTTAATTATCTGTTTAATGCCGTTTGGATCGATTATAGTAACATTATCAAAGCGTGTTTGAACAATGAATGTTTTGTTTTTAGTTTTCGTAAATTATTATTATTTTAATTGTTTTCGACTATTTATACTTTTTTTTTGAGAACAATCCTGAGTTATTGTGTAAATACCTATAAATAAAAAAAATTAATAATATCTCAGGAAATGCACGTTAACATGATTTATTACATACTTCGGAATAATATACAAATTATAATATCTACATGTCATTAACAATCTGTCCATCAAACGTGAAATGCTAAACGAATTTAGTGAATTAATTTTAATTTAATATTTTATATGTTTATTTTCCTTTTATGACGTGCCTTCTTTTGAAACTCCTGCAGTCATAAATTGTATTGATTGAGTAAAATTTTAAGACATGTACAACGTACCGTTCGAAAAATTTCTTATAGATACGTAGTCAATAGTTGCGTACATATACAGTGGTGGTTGGGTATTCAATCCCACCCCCTAGGTTTTTTTATTATACTAATAAATATATAAAAACGAAAACAATTAAAAAAATATGTTGATATATACCCACAGGTATTATATCATTTTTTTCGTGTACCCCCTGATTCTCTCTATCTCACTGAAAATACCCGTGCACTCAAACAGTTGCCAAGATATTTCAATTTCGTGGTTCATTTAGACTGTTGTAAAATAATATCAAGTATTCGCATTGTGTACTATCTTATGAAAATATAGTAAAAAATATTATGTAGAGACGAGTGGACGACCATTTTTAAATCTAACGTCAGTAAATAGGAACTATAAATGATATTGTATTGACAAGTTTTCCATAAACATGGTCAAAGTATGTTAAGCATGGTAAGAAAAAAAACGGTTGGAAAAAATATTTTGATTAGATTGATTAAAAAAAATCGGTAAATCAGGTTATGGTTTCCCGAACCTACATGCATATAGATAATATGCTTTAGTGACCACTTTTACGTCCATACAATAGTCTAGCTTAATCCAATCTACTCAATAATAATTGTTTTCGAACGTACGTATGTTCACGAAAAGGTCATTATTTTTAACAGTTTAGGTTTACGTGTCAAACCGATACTATTATAATATTTCAATATAAACAAAAAAAAATTGAATGTTTCCGACACGGACGAGTTCCTGTCGAAAAACATGCAAAACTAAATATTATTAATCGATTCGTGAAAACCATTTGGAAGACCATTGAAACAGCGAGCGAGGATGCAATGTATAAGAAAAAGAATTGCAGAAAAAATATCTGTCGTTCGATTGGATTGAATATATTATAATATTATACTGTGAATTTAGCGCATTATAATTGCTATACCATTTCTATGCAGAAGGATAATTTATTTGAAAAGCGTCTTAACTATATACGCAAGTTCTTCTTTATATTACATTTAAAATTTAAATTACTAAACTTAATTTATAATTACTAGTTTTATTTAACCTTTATTTGTATTATTTTGTTAACATCTATTGTAATATACTAATGTTCTGATAAGATTGCATTGCCTTACTGTACTTGAGACCTCATGGGAGTTTATTCAAATAAATAAATAAATATTTATTAATCACAAAATATACGTATCATAAACCGCAAGCAACGACGTTAAAAAAATTAATGGAGCGAAATGAAAAAAAAAAGTCTATTAGTAATCAAAAATAATTAATAGATTAACCAGAATGAAATAATAAGGCATTAAGTTTTATTTTTTCTTGTATAAGTATTTTAAATGTGATTAGTAGGTAGTAGGGTGTTATACAGAATTTCAATCCCTAATCGACGAGAAAAATAAAATTAGAATATCTTACCTAAAATATGGTAAGATTGTTCGTTTCGATTTCATTCAAATTAACCTTCATCATTACTGACCCGTTGAAAATTTCGCTCCGATGCAGTGGCGCCTAAGACGTATTTTTCAGGTGAGCAAGACAATTTTACCCACCCACCCCCTCCATTACTCAAAACTTAATGGTATTTATTTTTTTTTTTTTATATTGATTGTTATTATTGGTAAATATTAATGTACTGAGGAATAGGTATCATCAGAGTTGGTAGTTGTTTGAGATATTTAAAAAAACGACTAAGTGACTGAATTTAATCATAAAAAATATTCAAAAATTAATCTATAAAAGTATTTTTTCCTAAAGACTAAATGTTATTAAATATTGTTCTCCCCTTATTTTCAATATGTAGCATTGTGTAGGGACTACTATATCTAGTCATAGGGTTGGGCACTACTGTCCTGATGACGACCATAAATTATACGAACGACGATCGTTACGTAACGCGCGACTATTATTAATTACCGGTCTCCAGCATTCCGGTGGGCAGTATGTTGACGAGCATCTGGCTGCTGAGATTGCGCACCTTTTCCACCACCGCCGAGTCGACCAGCTTAACGCTGATGGACAGGCTGTTCAGGTAGGCGTCGACCTTTTCCACCAGATACCCGTCCAACTCATCGGCCGAATCGTTGCCCCGGACCAGTGACCTGACCACGTCCGGAGGTATGCCACCTTGATGGTGGTGCTGGTTCTGCTGATGATGGTGACCGCCGACTCCATCACTAGTAACCGTCATCTGGTTACTGTCCGAAGCCCGGACGAGCGACACCCCTTGAACCAGCTGATAGGCACGCGCCGTGCCCAGTCGGTCGATCAGCCGAACCAGGTCCAGTTTCAGGCACGTCATCGTGTACCGGTGCAGACATTTCTTCATCAACACCTGTTGCGCAACATATACGCCGGCGCGTGCACACACAAACGACGGTATGTAATAACAACTGGCACGTTAATGAAATCGCCGCGCAAATATAATAATATAATTATATTATTATTTTATGTTTTAATAAGTTTATGATTTACAAACGATCATCTTAACAGCAAACACTCGATTATTATTTTATCTTTTTGACGATTTATTTTCGAAATTCTCGTACGTTTTCACGTGTCTGCGGTAATTGATAAATCGAGTAAATGTACACATTATTTCTACGTATTAAAATCAAACACACCAATGGTATATAGATTTTAGGAAATAATAACAAATATGGATAAAAAAGAATCATTGTCAATACTTTTCGAAATAATCATTGTGTTCACTGTTAAAAGAATCTGTGTATATAATATATCTACACATACAACTAGCTGATTCTACATAGCGTTGCCCGTGCTAAATCAAATGCTCGTGGATTTACCCCCTTCTTTATCTCCGTTAAATGTGAACTGCCCTTATTTTTAACATAACTAGTTAGGATTTAGGATGTTTCGACCAAATATAAAATGCAGGTTTAAAATTATATCCAATCATAAAAAGTAATAATTATTTTATTTTTTGCAACCAATGATAATCCTATAGTGTTTGTATATATTATACAAAATAAATATTGAATTTATATAAAATATATGTACGAGACAATTTTTAAAGTGCAAATTATTTTTAAATCCTTTCTTATACACACCTAGTGCATTAGAGGAACCACTATTCCAATTTTCGAGTTCGTACGTTTTGTAGTTTTTGAGAAGTTTGTGATTAAGTGGTATTTTGCTTTTACGAGTATATATTTAACAGATAAAATACAGAGAACTGTGATAATTTGAATTCAGAAGTCGTTATTGTCGCGATTGTGGGATAGATGTGATGCGGAAAAAAAACGAGGGATTCGTGTCGATATGGGATTATGTGACGTAGATATCATATTGTTTTTATAATAATTATCATTGTCGAACGAGAGTATATTTTTGGAATTTTTATAAATTAATTAGATCCCTGATGATTTTTCTCTGACGACTGTAGTACGTTTTGATCGATTATAAACTGCTTCAAATGCGAGTAGCGAATTCAAAAACGTAAAACGATATCTCTTATAACAGCGTTTGGCAATAATTATCGTATGCAAGGCGGGGGTCGCCCCTGTTGGTGGTGGACACGCGGAGCATGTGCAAGAGCATTTGCGAGGGTCAGTAAGACAAAATCAAAAAAAAAAAATATATGAAATTTTTAACTATACCTGCTTGAGGAGTTCCGTGTTGGCCGACTCGTCGTATTTTGCCTGGTGTTGAGGGGTGGTTGTCGGCGGTTGCAACGACGACAGTAATTGCGATCCTCCTCCTCCTCCTCCTCCTCCTCCTCCATCGACTTCCGGCACCGCTGTAGTTTCGGAGGTCTGCCCGTGCACCGCTAAATTGGCGGCGTTTAGCAGGCAAGTCGCGCACAGGATCGCGGAGATCGCCGTGGACGTGACGCGCTTTTGCTGGCCGCCGAACCCGTGAGTCTGCATGACGGCGATGATCGAGACGAGACACGACTACTCGAAAACGTGGACAAAAGGACGATATAAATCCGGAGCACGGTTAGCTCGCGACCACGGTATAATATTATGTGGACGGGATTATACCGACCGTGTATGATGATGAGATAATAACGCTTGCGGAGTCGCCGTGTTATCGGGACGAAATGAACCCACGAACTGGAGCCATCTGATGGCGCGTGGGTAGTTTTTATAGAGCCGTGTAACGAAACGATTACCTACCGGTGGAAGTGTGCGGTGTGCGCGTGTGCGTGTGGACCGAGAGACGGAGGATGGACGAAAAAAACATGTTGGAAATCGTTTTGCTGCGCAGGTAAAAGTAAACGGGCGGTGATTCGGCACAAACCGACAATGTGTGTCAAGAGGGTAGATGGCGAGATTTCGGCGGAAAATTAATTATCGCGCGGCGATGATTTCAATGGGTTCGCGCGCGCGGCGTCCGTTTTTTTTTTCGTCGGAAAATTTTTGTTTTTCTACGCTTTTGTTTTTATATACTCATTAAACTCGTGCTGGACGTTGCCGCCGGTCAGACTACAGCTCGAGTACCATTTCCACGTGTATCTTATAATACATGTATTATTATTATCGCTATCGCTACAACAGACGATGCCGGACACAACCACCGGCCTGATTCGATTCCGTCCGATTTGTGTAATACGCGTGTGAAAACGATGCCGAACGCTTGTTTGCGGGGGTTTCATGAAACCAGCGTGTTTTCACTGTTTTTTAATTTTCCGTAAATTCACGTGCATGCGTGTGTAAACACATACAATGAGGATAATATATATATATATTTGTACAACGACAACAATACGATATTATAATGCGGCAATTATCGACTCGGCCTATGTACATTGTTACTATTATTATACGCAATAGGCCTTAAGACCGTAACCGACCGATATTCGAAATCTCCCATTGAGTGTGATCGCGAAGACCTAGGCCGTAACCGCCGCCGCCAGTTGGCAAAACGGTCCCGCGGAGGCATCATCGTAGTCGCAGTAGTCGTCTTGGTCGTCCCATCGTAACACCCGACATCTCCTTTGTCTTATCTGGCGAGATGACGCGTTGAAACGTACGAAAATCAAAATAATATTAATATTATACAACGCTTGGCGGTATAGTATAGCACCGATCGGTGAACCGACGTCAAAACGAAATCCACCGTCGGGGGAGGGAAGAAGGAGAAGAAAAAAACAACCGATTTTGTATGGAAACGTTTACGTCCGACGCTATTGTTTGACGGTTCACTTATTGCGACAATGCTTTTTCGCCGATTCACGCGAAGACAGCAATAATTATTACAGCAGATATACACGTACATATCGGCGGCAGCGGAGGCGGATCACACACCCCGACGACGACGACGACGACGACGACGGCGCCGCTCGTTAGCGGTATAATATCCCGTCAGTCATTAACCTTCCGTGCACTTCAGTCGTCGTATAGCTCTCGGACGTCAATCACTGTGATATCATATAATACATACATACATATATATACATTATATCGTTATTATATAAGGCATATTACACATTAAGTCACTACTCGCCACCGACGACATGCTGCACCCGCCGTGGTTGCCACTATGTCTCTACCTGCACCTGATCGCTGGAGCAAAAGTCCTGCTGGCCGCTGCCGACAACGTCACGTCCATTCCGGTAAAGGTACAATATAATAATAATATAACATCTATGATCATAGTACATATCAATAGTAATAATAATTATTAACGTAGAGATTTGATGTCGATAGCGTGCGTGTGCCGTGACAAATCGTTTCGCAAACGCAGAGTATATAGTATATTTTACTCTTCAAACGATTCGAACAGATGATGGCTTTAAGGAGACAACTAGACTGATAATTTTAAGAATAGTTTTTTTTGTTTCCTACCTCCAGATTTGAATTTCAACCGTCTGTCGAATTCGGTTCTCTATATGACGTACGCCAGGGCAAAATAGCAGTATAACCGACGGCGAATTTTGTGTTAAATCACTCATTAGAATTCTTTTGTTTTATCTGTCTGGAGTCCAAAAGACACTTTGTATCCGTTAAAAAGCTCTATAATATTGTGCTTATTTTTTTCTACAGCGCAATCAAACATATTATTTAAAATTTGTATATCGTGGTACATTAATTAGTGGTTAAGCTGAATACCAAAATATTATTCAGTGATTATATTCAAAGAAACAATGTCTGAAAAGTGAACAAGAGAATTAATGGTTTCAGTAATACTAAGTTAACTTCTCTCAATAATATTTTGATTATTTTTTTTTTTTATTAAAAAAGGCTTTAACGGATATTGTTATTAGCCTATTATAGTGAATAATTTATAAATATGCTTAGAATTATACACAATATAAATCATATGTGATGTGGGTATAGCAAGGATTTATTCATATTTCACTTCAACTAACCCTTTTATGACTACTAATTATTGAGTATTATTAATTCAAATACAATGATAAATATAAACACTTGAAAAATTGTACTGAGTAGAGGACAAATCACTTTAATGTTTACTAGACATTTTTAAAATTTAAAATTACTATCCATTTTTATCCTATGCAACATGAGTGTTTAAAATCGAACCCTCTTCTCATTTCTATTCCTCATACTTATATTTAGAACCTTAACATCTTAATATCTTTACACTATCATTTCAATGGTTGGACGGAAATTAAAATTTTATTTCGTCTGTTTTTAATGGATCCTAAGTATTATATATCTCTTTTCATTGATTTTCTCAACGCTTCGGATTCATTCAACTTTCTACAGACATGATCATCCTTTCCACAGAATGTTTCACCGTATAAATTATATTTGCTTAATCTAACAACCTAAGTCCTAGGGAGTAGTGAACCTTTGAATCCAGTAGTTTTTAGTTTTATTTATGTATACCTATCAAATTAGAATATTATTATTTAGGTATTCATATATTTGATTTTAATTGTATATATACCAAAAACTACCATCCAATAATCATTATCTATACCAATTTTATTAGAACTATTTGCATTTATATATCATATTGGTTTGTAGTTTTTTATGATTCGAAAACAACTGAAAAAATCTTAAAATAATATTTTAAATGCATCACCATATGAATAAAATTTTTTATTTAAATAACTCTGTATAACGTTAGATCAATAAAATATAGATTCTATTGAAAAAATCATTGTTAATCTAAAAACATTATATTTCTTGATTCAGTTAATTATTATACAAACGACAAACCACTTGTACAGACTCCATTTTACAGAATATCCCAATGACCAAGTGATCTGGTTAAATCGTGCACCCATATGCATACATATTATATTTTATTCAATATATATTATAACCCAGTTAATCACAACATTATCTGCTGTGACATAAAGGTAATAATAATATGATTTTTTTTCTCTTCATTGTTATTCACTAGTATCACTGTTTCAGTTTCCTTATCATCGATTCATCCTAAATTTGCTATTCATTATCAGAATTCAGAACACTTAACACATGGATAAACGAATCTTTATTGCCGTAGAACCATTAACAATGGCGAGAAACCATTCTATCATCGTGTATCGCACGGTTGGCCGGCGAAAAATCTTTTAGTTTTTTTTATCATCCTGTTATTCGTATTTCTATCTGTTCCATTGTTTTGTGTCGTTTAAAATTGGAGCAAATACATTGGTTTAACGAATTAATACCATTAATACCAATAATATGGCAAATTAATACGCATTGTTTATGTATATTATATTGGTGTTACTGTAATGTAGTACAACACGTTTGTTAGAATAACAATAATTACCTTATACAATGGGTCGGATCAGCAGAAAATGGTCTGCCAAGATTTACATCGTTGACTAGTTTTTTTTAGTTTTTTATTTTGGCCCGTGTACCTATATATCATATGAACCGAATTTTCCAATTATATTTTACAACCACTTTTTCTCGGTAACGTGTCTTTTGAAATATTTGCGTATAGGTATTTTGAATAGTTAAACGGATATATCCGAGCAGATGAAAGTGACATTACCATAATTACATGCACGTAACATGTTACCTACTTCAATAATTTGGTTATAGTAAATCACGATGAAAAACGATTCGTTTTGTTCACAATTTAATGTCTATACTATTATATGATAATGGATTACCTATAATAGTGGTATCGGTTTGAAGTTCGAGTCGATTCTGAGAATTATTATTTTGATTTTAACAATGAATGATTTCTACTACTTTCATACATACACACATACTCTTTTCTTGTGAAACTAATTAATTAAGTAAAAAAAAATACATAGGTCACTGAATTAATAAATAAACTATGCGTGTCTATTGATACCGAATCTGAAAAATTATTTAACTTTTCCTGGGTATCTAAGATATCAATTTTTTTTTTTTTATTTAATTAAATCAAATATTTTTTTTAATATAATATTTATAGTATATAAATGAAAATCAAATATTTAGAGTAAATGTATCAATCGTATAAGTGTCGCAATTAATTATTGTATATAATATTTAAAAAAATGTATACCTAATGAGAAATGGTTAATATATAAATTAATAAGAGCAACTAACTTATTGTTAAGTAGTTATTGTAAAATACATATTAAATGTTAATTATATACAATTATAAAAGTAAACACTTAAACATATATATGATGAATAATTATAATTTATCTATACAAAACTCTATTTTTGTTATATATATTTTTTTCAATCGATAACAATTGATATTTATACATCCTAAGTAAAAATTTTGGAAACATTAATAAATATATTGGAATTATACTAATTTGCCTTAAGATTTTACTTAGTTTAGTAAGAAATAATTCAAATTATAATGTACACATAGTTAATTTAAGTTTTTTCTTTAAGCATATTTTTTCTACAACTGTGAATACCTAGTAAATATTTATTTATGTTAGGAAATTGATCGCACGAAAACATTATCATTTATAAAGATCATAGATACATTTCAATATATATATATACTAATTAAAAAAAGCACTGGTACTATTATATGTAGATAGTACGTATAATACATCGGGTGATATTTTATTAATATAATTTATTCTAATAAATAATTATCCTTACATATTATTTAGCATTTGTATGATATAATATTTTTGTAGTTGAATTGGGTTACTTCTATTATTTTGTATTCGGATAATTTTAAAGCGTGAGTTTATCAAAAGTTTATTTAACTATTATACTGTTTTAATCATCAGAAAAATTAGTAATACTCAAATTGAAAAGTACACTTTTAATTTGATGTAGATTTTCACTTCCATTGGAACTAAAATTAAAAAAGTGTATTTACAGAGTTTTATTGTAGGTACTTAAACTATGTCAGAAGTCAGAATATAATATATTATAATAGTATAACCAATATAATCAATTATGTGCAGTTTTAAACATAATAATAATTCTTGGTTGATTTATATGACCGTTAATATTTTATATCAAGGGCTGGGACGAGTGAGAGTGAATTTTACGAATTTATAGTATTAATTCAATTACCAGAAATAATTAAATCAAATCACCAGATAATGTTACATGTTATATGATTATAATAGGTGATCCACTCAAGTATCGACACTCATATTTCAAAAAGTTTTAACTTTTTTGAAAATATTATTTTTTATATAGTTTAATATAATTTTCAAATAACATATTTTCTGAAAAAAAATATTTTTTACTAATTATTATCGCTATAATTTTTTAAGTTTTTAATTTTTGGAATGACACTATACAATTTTTTATTTCGTATTTCAAAACAGAATATTATTCAAAGTAATTCAATCTATAAAGATCAAATTTCGGGCAAGTATAATAATTTATTTGTTTTTTAACTTCAAATACCTACTCATAACTAAAAAGCTACTTGTCCGAAATTTGATCTTTATATATAGAAATACTCCGAATCTGATTTGGAATATGAAATAAAAAGTGTATGATGTCATTCAAAAAAGTAAAAACTTAAAAAATAATAACGTTGGAAAATAGTAAAAATATGATTTTTTTAGTCATGCTGTTTTTAAATGACATCAAACTATGTGAAAAAAAAATACGAAATGTGTATACAATTTAAACATTCGGACAATCAAATCGTAGAGAGTACATTAATGTATGTTCTAGTGAAAACTATAATTTAACTTAGGCACTTGATATATGCGTATATAATTTGATATGTAATATCAAATGCATATATTTTATTATATTGTACACACATGAACGCGTATCGCGCGTATGAATATAATATTATAGTTCAGACCACGTCGTGAAATTGTCTACGGAAAACCGTATTTTAATTTTATTGGGTAAAAAAATGAGTAGTAATAATAAAAATAATAATATAAATAAACAAATCAAATGGTTTTCCCTTTTCCAAACATAATATCATTATTATAGTATGGCTACTTGTATTATAACACGCGAATACATTGTTATTATTACGATGACCTGCATATTGATGATACGGTTATTAGTGTCGGATCAGATGTGCTCTACATCTGCGGCATAACCTTCTGCACACAAACACACACATACAACACAATATAATATTATTGCCATCAACTCAACACGCATACCACACAAGACGCGTTTCGCGCGAAAACAATATTAATAAGTATGATATTATTATTAGAATGTTATATATATATGTGTGTGTGTGTGTGTGTGTGTGTGTGTGTACGTAGAGCAATCAAAATTCGTATACATCTATACACTTGTCGTGTATTATACCAATGTGGTAAATATGTTATATGGCTGCGGATGCCGAGAGAGCACTTTTCGCCGTTACCGATCAACGAAAAACACATTTTTTCTACTTTAAATCTGACCAAACAGGATATTATAATATGTACCTACAATTTTTGAGTTTACAAATTAATTATGTGTAAGAACTGCAAATATTTTATTGAGTTGTAAGCACAGTTAGATCGTAACATTATATTACATGCACCATTACATTACAGTGTCGCCGAACTCCATAACTAGGTTTTGTAGCAGTCGCTACACGTTGAAAATAAGGAGAGAAGAATATTCAAAGAAAAATATTTAATAACAGTGAGTTGTAAGGAATTATATTATATACATAAATCACTTGTTGCCTGTTGGTTACTTAAATGATTAAGTAACTTCAACACTTTTTTAAATAGCTTTAACCACTTGCAGCATTTATGATACCTTGGTACATTAATATACCAATATTAACAATAAATTAATACAACAAAAAAAAAATCCATTTAATTTTGAGTTTTGAAGATGAATGGATTAAATGATGTCTTGCTACACCTGAAAAATATGTTTTGGGCTTCACTGCATAGTATTATTAGGCACCTATATTATATGATTTTGGTATTATATTTGAACAAAATTTTATGTATACAGAGCTTAAACAAGTACTAATAAATAATATGTATATTTTAACTACGAGACACTAATTGAATCTATAGAATCTATTTTTAACGTACGATATTATTGATTATCGGTATAATGTATAATGTATTTAAATTACCCGATAGAGTTGATATGTAGATATTATGAACAATAGCCGATAGACGACAGTCTTTTAAAAGTCATTATACAATATAATATTATAATTTATAAACGCATCAATAATGTTGCTCTCGCTTTACTTATAATACTTACATTTTCTGAATGTAACGTGTCAGAAATCGTTATTTTACAGTTTACCAAATTACATTTTCAAAATTATTATGACCAATTTTAATATGATGTGAAATTTAATGTGAATTTCATGCTGATTATATCATTTTCTATATTATAAGTATACAGTTTATCCGAGGGACTAGAGGATTTCGTAAGGAGACCAACGATATATTATACTTTTATTCCTTGACATTCTTGATACTCAACGTAATATCGATAGCTTATTAATTTTGTTATTTTATGTGTTTAACCCAATGTAATATTATTTATTATTATTATAATATAAAACGATATGATTATAAACAATAATTATTTGATGAAATCAAGAGCTGACGATTAAAATTAAAAAAAAAATATTATTTTTATTTATTAAAAAAATGTGCCTATACATAGAGGTAAAGAGAATATCATCTAATATCAAAATCAAAACTGTTGTTATCTCCCTACACTTTGTAATAAAATATCATAAATGGCCTGGTGTGATGCGGTGGTTGGTCTCAGTCACAAAACGTTTTCTGAGGTCAAGCTTCAGCTGGTGTAACTAGTTCTCGGATGGGTGACCACACGGAGTTTCAGTGACAAATCCTCGCCATATATACACGCATACTAATCGACTGTATCCTTCCTCACAGTTAAAAATCTAATAAATAAAAACCTTCAGCCTAATGACCAAAGTCGTTAATAGCTCAACTCAATAAAAAAATTAAAATATCATAATACGTTCCGTAATATTGATATTATAGATGATTGATTTCAACAGTGTTGAGAGTAGATGACAGACAAAAATGTCATCTAGATAAGATATAGATAATTTTATATAAATGTATCTAGATTAGATAAAAATAATTTAACTTTTATCTAGATAACATTATAGATAAAACTAATTTTTATTATATTTAAATAACAAATTAATTTTTTTATGTGAACATAAAGTAACTAATAGTTAATAAGCACATACAGTAACAAATTTTCTTTGAGTCAAAGATTCGTAAAGTTTTAAAGTAACAACTTTATAAAACTTGCTAGTAGAACATGGGAATATGGTAATATCATAATTATAATATGTACTAATTGAATTGTGTTCTGAAAGAACAATTTTAATAAAAATAACGAATATTATTTATGAAAAACTAATATGATTAAAATAAAATTTATAAGTAAATGTGTCGTCTAATATAACCAAAAGTTATCACAATAAGTAAAATAATAGACGAGTAATTTTTTTGTCTATATAAGTCTGAACACCGGACTTTAATATTATAACACTTAACGAGCGGAATGCTTTCGACTAATGTTGCAGGAAAATCCGCAGACACGATGCTCGAACAACTACACGATGACTTGCGTCAAGAGAGACGTGCTCTTGTTCTTGGACGCCTTGGACGGCGAACGGAGCTACGAGATCTATCCGGGATTCACGTTGTTCCAGAGGCGCAGCCCTTCAGCCGGCCTGCTGCCGTCCAACGAGTCGCTGGACTCGGCCAACTCCAGCCAGCTGGACCACATGATCGCCAAACGGCTCAACGATTACGTGGAGAGCATCGATCTGCGAGTCAGACTCCTCAATCCGATCAACGCGACGGCCCGATCGGTTGGTAACAGCATGCTCGAACGGATATTGCCGTTTCTCAGAATGAGTATGACCAAACGCATAATGTTATTATTTACCGTCAAGTCTTTGCATTACTTGCTGCCCAAACTGTTGAAAAAACTTAGAAATTAAGCGCAAAACCAACATAGACTAAGCGTTATCTGCCTATTATACGCACACTATACAGTCACTTCACCCCCATAATATTGTGGCGTTTTTTTTAGGGAACGTCTTAGTTTTTTATAATAGTAAATTTGTCTGCAACCAACCTATTTCTGATTGCATCAACACTTATTATACAACTAAAATGTAATTGTATATGAATTATTAACACATAATATTGTGCGTAGCATATAAATTACTAATAATAAGATAAGTGATTACGTTTTAATTAATTTGTGTTATATTTTTACAGTCTAAATATGTCCATTTGAATTGTGTATCTCATATAAGAGAACGTCATCTCGCACGTTTGCTATGTTATGCGTTAGTTAAATGTAGACAACGACGTCCTATAAAAATATACTCATAAAAATAAATATATTTTTCATAATAAGTGAGAAATTTAAAGTGATATGCAAAGACTAAGTTTAAACCCTTCAGTTTTTGCTCCCCTGACAAATGTACCCTCGACATATATGATATACTATGCAATAAATTTATTGTACGCATTATATCGCACTTATTATAAATATTATCATTACTCTTATTACTACAGTCTCTTATATTAATGTATACTGTCAGGCCGGCAATATTATCACACGCGTTTAGCCCAAAAAACAGGTCTTGATGGGGGTAGGGGATATTCGATTATCAATAACAATAAATAAATATAATATTCAACTTTATCACCGATAATAATTACACATCAGTACAACATTGTCTGTTGTCTGTATTACCCATAATGATTTTGTCTGCGATAATGATTGGTATAAATTCGTATGTATATCATTGTACGCGCCGCGAGGTGAAAGTCGTCTAAATTGTTCGACCGACGCATATATATATATAGGTACGTCAACAATAACGAAACATAATTATTTTGGAAACAAATTAAACACGGTACACGGCAATTATATTATCCGTCAACTGGTTTATTAGGTACGTCTGTGAAGGAAAAAAAATTAAAATTGAAATCAGCCGGCGTAACGCCACAGGGACACGCATCATCAACGTGTCGTACCGTCTCTAGATATTACTTATATACGTCACATCTATAGAATAAAATAATATCAAACTAAAAACGAATTATAAAAAAAAAAATTCTTAATACACATATTCGATCGCGCGATGCCAAACCAAAATCAGAACGTAATTCTTAAACGCGTTAAATTGAATTTCAAAATTCTAAACGAAACTTACGAATGATAGGCGTTCGTAAAGTCTATCCGTTTTCTTTTAAATGTAATCGATTTATCGATTAGACGAGTGGGGTAAAATGTAGAAATGCACAGTTGTCAGCTTCACCTGCGCCTGGCCGGGCAGATGGTCGTCATCACATTATAATAGGTTTGGAAACAACTGCTTTACGATAGTTTAATTATTATAACAATATTATATTCCGTTAGTTCGACGTAATGTAATGTATTAGCAGAAATACGATTAACGGATTTCCGGTAGCTGAGTGGTAATTTTTTTAATATTATATAATGCAGATTATGCAAATCTGTGATTAGAAGTTCCGATTTATGAAAGTCAGTTATTCACAAAATCTAATTTTTTTTTTTTTTTATAAACCCATTCAAAGTACTTATACGGTTGCAGAAACTCGTAACTTTAGCTCGCCAGATTTACGACAGGCCCACACTTTTAGGTATCTGCGGGTATTCCGAGTGCCTAATCCGAAATATTGCAAACCGTTGTCCAGCTGTTCTTTCACGTGTTTTTTTTTTTGTTTTTGGAAAAACGAAAGGTAGAAAAAAGAAAGACTTCCACGGCCTGTACTGGGCGGCGGGCACGATGGCTGCCGTCGGGGCTAGCGCCCTGATGGCGCTGTCCAGCAAGGCGTTGATGACGGCGGGCGCAGCGCTGGCCCTGGCAATCTACAGTTGCATGAAGGGCGGTGGAGGTGGCGGAAAGGGCGGTGGCAGTCACCTGACGGCCACGCTGATGGAGGAGAGCACGCTGGTGCCGCACCGACAGTGCGCCGAGGCGGTGGTGGACATCTCTGGCATTCACAACTATCCGGCGGACGTGGAAAGGTATCCCGGGTCCCGGAAGACGGTAGACATCGTGTCGCCCGCCATGCCCGTCTACAGGATCCACCAGACGTCCGAAGACTACTCGTCGTCGTATGGCTCGTCTCAGACCCAGGCCCAGGCCCAGTACCCGTAGCGTCCCGTGACTGCAATCGGCAGTGGCGGCGTGTACAACTGCGACGGCGATAACTACTATAGGATTGTTTTAGTAAGATAACTATTGACGACCTAACAACTTTTTGTAATACACTATAATACACCCAAGACCTACCCAGCTGTATAATAGATTTGATTAATTATGTAATATAATTTCATAACACAATTTCTATAAATCAATTAATCAATAAATAAAACCACGATTATCGCAGGAGCTAAGAGTCCTGTTAGTCGAAAAAAATATCACATTCAAATTAAAATTCCTTTAAATACCAATGATTTGAAAATTTAATTTTATACATTTGATGTGAAAATCTAAGATTTTAACAGATACCATTTCACACAGCAAGTACTTAGCGCTGCACTTCAAAAACTATTTTAATTAAATATAATTCTTTATAATAGGTACCTATATATATATTTATAATTTACTATTTTACAACTAACAATGACACGATTGATTATATCACGATATACACAATCTGGATAGTAGCTAATCGATTTATATTTTGCTATAGATCAGGTAAAACAATATTATGTTTGTAATTTGCCTGTATTTAGGAGAATATAAAGAAATTCAACTGTTATTCAAAGGAAATAAATTGAAAAAAAACATTTCATATTTTAATATTATAGAAATCCTGTTTGCACGTGACTATATTTTGTAATAATTTAATTATTGACTTCTAAAAAAAATATATATATATTAAAACGCAATTTAGTCCCATAAATAGTGTTAAGATGTGTACAAATACCAAATAATACTAAAAATAACAATAAGTCATAAAATTCCCTAAAAATTAAAAATATGTATCATTATATTCTGCATTCCTTAAATCAAATTTCTATAGAGATGAACTACGCATTAGAGTAAACAAAAAAGTCACCTACGCGATCTTTCGTATTATAATAGTTAATCACAAAACCTATTACCATAAGTATATTTCTTAATTTGCAATGTTTTAATGTTTTAATTATTAAGTTCATGATGTGTTTATAATTATTATAGATAATTATTTTATGATAATGTTATATTGGCTAACTTTTTATAATAATTTGGTGTGTTTGTAATACTTTAGTTATTTTTATAATAATAGTTTATGATAATTATACGAATATACTCCATATAAGGTGATTGATAGGTTTATACCAATTAACACGATTAGCATTTTTTGTAAGCAATAAATTATTTTTCTTTAAAATATTGTATTTTTTTATTCGATATGTGTTCGATTTAAAAATTGGGACATTATCAATTATTATTTGGAATTGTGTGATAACAGCATAGATTATTGTTTGATTAAATATAATTTTATTTTAATTATCTTTAACTATAGGTTAATTATAATTTATTTGTGTAAACATACTTGATGATTTTATAATGTTATGTTTTAAGTTTGTACATATTTACAGACTGTAACAATTATGGTTATCATTTGTACATTATATTATATCGGATATTAAAAAATGAAATTTACCTATAAGCTAGCTGATCAGTTATCTTGGTTTTCTAGGACAGTGGTTCCCAACCTTTTTCTACGTCTCTTAATTTTCAAAAATTTCACACCCCCTCCTCATTTAATTAGAGTTTAGACGACCTTTTATTTTTAGTGAACTGTACAAATAATTTACATAATAACTATTTATTATACAACTAATGACTTACTTATTTCTTTTATTCATAATTTTAAAAAAGGTCGGCAAGTGAGTACTGCTTTGCTGTACATTGGGTGTTTATTGGAGTCACTGTAATGGATTTGTTTAATTTGAATTCAATGATTGTATAATATTATCATTTTATAGAAAAAACGATTCTAAGTGAAGACAGTCTGTAAGCCTATAAAACTAAATGTATTCTATGATATTATTTCTATTAAAATAATTAATTTTACAATTGATAATATAGTAGGTTGAATTAATTTTTGCAGAAATATTGCATTTGAAAATTTAATTGAGTGTATAAAATATTATAATAATATACTTTAAAAGTTTTAAGCACCCACAAAAAATATTTTTAAATTGCAACAAAAACTAACACTATTTATTTAAATATCTTATTTCATCCAAATCTGAACTTAAAATGCCTATAAAAATCAACCATGTAAATATATTTTTAGATAGAATTATTGGTTACACTGTTAACTACTTACCAGAAATCTTGTTTTAAGTTTTAGATCTCTAAGGATATTTAAATATAAGAATTAAACATTTTATAATTTTTTAAGAACAAAATAATTTGCAAATTTTTGATGTTTTGGTTAACATTTGAACATTTTAAATGTTTATAAAAAAACTGTGCATATGTATTTTTAATATTTTTGAACTACTATTATAACAACTTATGAGGGATTTTGTGTTTAATTTTCAAGTATTTAATAGCATCAAATTCGAATTGCGCACGTGGTAAACAATATATTAATATGCTCAACATATACATCGAGCATATTATATCTTATTGCACTTATAATGTACGTGTAGTTTTCTTGTTTACAAAATATAATTAATATATTATTATATAAAATCGTTAATTTTATTGATTGAACGAAATAGGCAGGTTACCAGGTTAGGTTAGGTTAGGTGTTTGACATTAGGTATTGACAAATGTTGCTACAAATGAGTCAAATTATTTGGAAAAATCTGTCATATATTGAAAATGTTTATATAAACACATGGTATACATTTCAAGTATTTACAGTTATTCATTTTAAACACCAAGAAAACAAATTCAATTTATCATATTAAGTACTGTGATTATATACGTGTGTAAGCCATAAGTTACTGCGTTGACAATTTTTTAACCTAGTATTATCTATGTATGATACGATGTACCAATACACTATATTAATATTTATAACTACTCGTATATATATATATATTGTTAGAACAAAAAAAAATTGGTCCATATTAAAATATATAATCTCCTATTTTATTATATTGATTTAAGAACGATATACTGCATAGCTACTTAATATTTCATAGTCATAGAGAAACCCGGATTTATACAATATTCTGTGATTTTATTAAAAATAAATTAGTCGCTTACAAACCATCGAATTAATAAGTTATAGTTGTCCGTATTAATATTACCGTAACCTATCTGAAATATGTCTGTGGAGAAGATAAATGGACATGAGATTGCATCAGTGATGACATTGAAATGCTAAAAGCCATTAAATGCAAATGCACCAGAGTATTTTTTAAATAAAAAATGAAGTAGTGATATGCAAAAATCCCATTCTAGCCACCCAAACTTTCCTGAGTCGTTATTAAAAAAAACGATGTGTCTGCAAATGTGATTCGATGGCCTTCGATTCGAAATTAAAGGTAAGTGTATTCGAACCATTTTTCCACTATAGCCTACATGTGTATTAAAATCTGATTCTGGTTTACAGGAGGGTATTAGTATCATTACATACACCAACAAATAACAGGACTCGTCTATCATCTCTGAGATTAAATCAGAGATCGCCGACAGAAATGATAGTTGTAATACTACGTCCCCTGATGATGAACTGCAATCTCAGCCGAAGAAACGACGGTTTCTGGAGCGCATCCGAAGTGGCATTCGGAGGTTCATGAAGGACTTTTGTTGTTGCGATCGTTAATACGTTTAAAACCAAGCAGAAGTACATTTTAAAGTGATATGCTCAATATTTTGAAAGCCATTGATGTTTTTATTACCTAATACAAAATAATCGTTTTTTTTCTTTAAAGATTTTTACTATTTTAAATCACAAAAAAAAAATGATTATTAAAATACTTAAATAATTCGAATACTTGTAGAGAATCTTGTGTTGAATTTTAAAATCTTAGATTTCAACAAGAAACTTTTTATGAATTTCTAAATAAAAAAAACTGCAAATTTTAGTGATTTATATGTATTTTGTCAACATTTTAACTTAATAAATATGGATAGGAAACAGAAACATTATTACATACTATAAATTTAATTTATAGAATAACTACGTTTTTAATTAATTGACACTCAATTTAATATGTAATGTATAGAAACTTTTAAAACATATTTAGAGCCTTAGTATAATCATATTTAAAAATTGTATATTCAACTAAACACAATTAAATATGAATATATAACTATAAACATCTAGAATAATTCAAATAGGTATAAGTAATTACTAGAAATTATATTAATTTGTAAAAGATTTAGAAGTGAAATGAAATACAATACAATGTAGAAGGTTGATAGTAAATAGATGTGAATGCCGGTGGATGTTGGAACTTGAGGTCTGGTAATCTTCTCTTGGTTGCAGCCTACAACTGGTACGTAAAACTTAGTAATAATTACAGTTAGACAGTAGTAGAGTATAGACGTCGAAAAATAAACTACTATGGAGATTAATAAGGTTATGCTAAGCTTGTACAATGTGTACACAGGTAGTCAAAGTTAGTCAAAGATAGTCAAATACAATTAATATAGCATAATAAAATGTTAAAATTAGTGTTTATTGCAAATGCTTAGTGTGTATATTATTGGAACCCTGGAGTACACTATAAATTATAACAATTGATTTGAGGCTTATATGTTTAAGAATTTTTTTTTTTTTAAATTATAAGGTGTCCATTTACTTTCCATAAAATAATTTCGCCTTTTTGAAAAAAGTTTTTAGAAACTTAGTTTTATTTGTAATTATAATCTAAAAATGGTAAAATTGTTAAATTACAAAATAAAATCTGTTAAACGCTTATAAAAACTTTTACTATGATTTTATGGATTTAAAAAATGTACTTAATCAATCAATTCGAATGAAATTTTACAATTTTACATTTTTTTCAATGAATACAATCATATTAATATTATTATTGTAAAATTTAATTAATTAATAGATATATTCATTTTATTGAATATTTTATATACATTTTGATAATTTTTTTTTTTTTATTATATTTACACACACAGTGCATTTTTAGTATAGTATAATTTTATGAGAGATTTTTAATTAGACTGGAGACTTAAGTGCATTTAATAACTTCTGTTTATATGGTAGTGGCTTATAAAATAAAAAGAATTAAATAATATCATCATATTTCGCGATGTAAATACATTGTTTCGAACTAAAATAATTAATTGTTTTTATACTGCTACAGTTCTACACATAATCTAAATGCTGTAAGGAAGAAGTTATACTAAATAGGCTCAAAATTAATTTCGCAAAAATCTCACATGTACACTTGTTGGTAAAATAATAGTAAGTAAAAATAAACTTCCATTATGTATATCATGCAATTTATAAATGACAGCCAAAATATTAAACACGTTTCAATTCACTGTCCAAAATGTACAGAGACCAGAAACAATTTCCACATATCAAAACATACATTGTATAACAATCAGATCATTTTCAAAAGTGAATAAATTAAAATAATATAAATAAGTAAACTGCTTCTAATAAAATATAATTAAGATAATTTTAATACCAGTATAAATTATTTTCACATTTATGTTGTGTGGAAAAGTTTATTGCTCCTTCAAATATAGTGTCATGCAGCTAAAAATACATAAATGATCAAACTGTTGATGTTTTACTTGTTTAAAAAAATAATATTTATTGATACGAATACTCCTATGTGCATATTATATTATTATATATAGTTAACTGCCAATTAAATTTTAATAAAAATGTTGATAATTAACTGTGAAATTAAAACAGGTTAAAAATTAAAATTTTATTTTTTTTACGTTATCTCCAAAATATGTAAATGGATGTAATAACGCAATAGTTTTATAAAAAAAATTACCATACTATAATAGTAATATTTAAAATACAGCATTATCTAACGTTTTATCTAAATGTATAATTTAAAAAAAAATTGTAAATGGATACAAATTGTCTCACATTTATTTCTGTAAAGAATAATTCTTCATTTAATTATAACTGACATTTTACATGATATATACTAGAACGTATTGTAGTTGAGTTTATAGTAAATTTAACAGATAATATTATAATCATGACATCGTACAGTTCCAAACAGATTTTCAGTCACTGTTTTTTATTTTGCGATTGACTATTTAAAAACGTAAAACACCATAAAATATTTATCAAACGAAAATTCACTTTTTTAGTGAACTTAAAATATCTAAGGCAATGTTTGGGGATGAAAAAAAAGTGATAATTTTACTGTATCTCTCACATAATAATGTCCTCACGTAAATACCCTTTGCGGGAAACTACATACACATCTAAGTTTCAAATTTAGTTAATTATAGATTAAGCTGAAACGAATGTGTTTAACAATTTATATGAGCCGATTTTCTCGCAAAAATATTAATGTCTTTTTTAAAAACTAAATGGCTTTTTTCTAAAAAAAAAGTTTGTCTTTTGTTTCATCGGTGACGATTACGATTACAAATAATGAACAAAATAGAGCGAGAATTCATAATTATTGCAAGAATAACACATATTTTTGTACAGTTCCTTCTCAGCGCCTCGAACTAGATACAATAAAATATACTTCCGTGATTTGAGTTCATATAATAATATCTCAATGGAATGTAATACAGATTAACAGCCTGTTTCCGTAACAGTTGGATATGAAACAGGTGTCGAAGTTCATTCTCCGTTTGTGGCATTGAAACGTCGAAATTAATACCATTGTTAATTTTTTTTGAAAATATTAATTACGCCTACACGGTGCGTGAAATTGAATCGGGAGATCGGTGTAAAAAAAAAACCTCGCGATAACGCAATACGAAAGATTATAGGTTATTATTAGGCCTGAGAATGAAATGCCCTACAAATTCTAAATAATACACTAAAATATACTTTTTTGTTCTTAATTTTGGTGTATATGATAATTGATAAATTTATAAAGAACTTTTAAAGAATTGTAAAAGAATTTTACTGACATAATTTATCGTTAAGGCTCATAACTTGTAGCATTTAAATATTTTTATTGAGTGGTCTTAGAGATACCTATGTGAGCTATAAACATTTTTTCAGGAAACCATGAAGTTACAAAAGTTTTTATTGAATATTTTTGTATAATTCTAAGTTTAAGTGCCATTTTGCTGGTTTTGTGTATTAAGCACTATTTCATTACCTTTTTCAGTTCTATTTTGCTTTTTATGTGTGTTTAACACTATTTCAATACGTATGTATGTAAATATGTATCAATGCTATAGATATAGCATTCAAAACATACTTAATAACAAGAATAATTTAAACATTCTTCAAAATCTTCATATATATCGTGTCTATTCAATAAAAATGAATTATCTATTAGTTTGTGCCTTGTCCACAATATATTAAACTAATAATAATAATAAAATAAATAGATAATTTTATTTTTAAAACATATTATTACTCAATAACGATCTTTGTGCATACTTAATAAAATAATATATAATAATTCAATTTTTAAAATAATTTTTTTTTTTTGCATTTTATATAATTTGCAGTGCATATTTAAGCGCCTATATAAGTGGTTCATAACCTTTTTCGAATGACAGAATACTTAACATTTTTTTGAGATTTTCGCGGAATAGGGTAGTAAAATAATATAATATATATATATATATATATATGTTTTTAAATTATATAATAAATTGAACAATGCTCGTATAGCATAAAACAAATTAGTCACTAAAAATAATAAAATGAACAAATACAATTTAAAAGAATTTCACAATTTTAATTGGAATATGTTGTATATTTAATGATTTAATTTTTTTTCATTAATTTAAAAATGTTGGTAAACACCGATTAAGAACCACTGGCTTCTGCTTATATGAATATTTTTAAGAGAATATTATAGCACGTATAACCAAATTTTTTAGAGCTACAAGTTATGGGCCTTACTGATCATTAAGGACTTCTTTAATTTGAAAAAAAACACTTATTTCCATACAATTAATAATTATTTTTAACAATTTAATACTAGAATCTACTTTATATAGTTTGTTAAATTTATATAAAAACTAAATTTATATTTATTTATATAAATCCTAAAAGACAATTTAAAATTCAAAATTTTGGATTCAAAAACATTAAAAAGGCCCAAAAAATCATAATATGCCATAAAAAATGAAAAAGATGACCTAAAATTTAAAATCGTCAAAAAATGCAAAATAAAAACTTCTTATTTTGATTCAAAAATACCAGAGACATGTTGTTATAAAACGAACATCGCATGGCTAGCTGTACATCGAAATCCCAGCCTTAGTTATTATGTACGTGCAGAGTCGCGATCTTCAAACGATGCACTTAAACGACCTGAAAATATTTAGTGCTTAATCGTATAATAGTGTGCAGCCATGTATTGTTTATTTTTTTTTTCTAAATGCAATGGTTCGAAAACGGCCACGCGAATCTGAAAGTGATAATTTCGAATCTAGTCGTCTGTATATGAAACATTAATACTATTTGACGTGCTATACCTGTACACGCAATATATATGTATCATACATATGATGGCATATATGTATCGTTTCGAATGTACGAATTAATTTTGCATTCGTACCGGACGCGTAAAATAAAATATAATTGTGTCGACACATCTCCACTTGACACACATTCCGCGCGGAAGAAATACCCTCGTTTATTAAGTGACAGTGTGTTTTCATTCGATACACTCGCGTATATAATATCGAATAGGTGTTGTATTATTTTATATTTTATGCCCACACAACAGCCATAGTGTATACTTTACATTGGTCGCTGCCGAGGAGAGATACAAATGAAAATCAAACACTATAATATTATATATATACGCGCGCGCATAATGATAATATAATATTGCGACGAGTTGTGCTCGAGATTGGTATGCGACGTCGAAAAGTTGATCAGCTGTGTAGAATGCGGCATAGATATTATTATTTTTACTATTATTATTGTTATTATTACATTATTGTTATTTTACAGCTTCCGATCGCCCACTAGGATACCATTTTTTACGGTGTGTATATTCACGATATTATAATATGATTTTCAGACTACAGCTGGGTACGACGACGATTACTCGAATAAACAGAAAAATTAATCATAAGTAAAAATTAAAACATTTTTATTGTTAAGAAGCAACATTTTAAATTGTTTATATTTAATGGTTATAACTTATGAGTCACGTTATCATAAAAATGTTTGACATCGATCTTTATAAAATCTAGTCTATGTGGATAATACCTATATATATATATCATGAAACGTTTTTTTTTTGTAATACACGCCAATAATAAACCATATTTTTAGGTACGTTAACGGTAATATTTTTGAATTTTCTAACCGATCAAAAGCTCATATGATTACAATATATAACTATAGATTATATTACATTAATTATTATTTTAGATTTACACACTATTGCAGTTGTATTTAGGTGAATAAGCGGATAGTTATTATGTTTACACGGTTCAAATAATAATTTTAATTCAGACTCGAGAACGCATTTACGCATGCATGCTACATTGCGTAGGTATTAACGAAGTGCACGCGTACAACGAATTACTATTTACGGTCTGATAAAAATCTGACAGCGTTCTTATTGCTCTCTACATCAATCAAAATGTGTATGTTTTCAAGGGACAATATTCATAATGTTCATAAGCACACTACGCATTTAACTACTATGTAAAATATATTAACTACCTACGATAATGATAATGTTTAAGTGTTAATTTAATTTGAAACCATTATAAATACATTTTTTATTATTTCGTATAAATTAATTTTCGGTAGTTATTATATTTGCATTATATAAAAATAGTATATTATATTATAATAAAAAAATAAAAAATATTTTACAATATGATTAATTTAATTAGGGATATTCCATACCCGTGAAATGCATTAAATTATGTAACTTTATTATACTTTAGACCATTACAATAATAATATTATTATATATTTTAAGGATTAAAATAATGGTATGATGATTTAAAAAATAATAAAATAGTGTTAAATACCTTATTATTCCACACTGTGTATGGATTCTTGGTACCTATATTATTTTAATTTTATCGGATTAAGCTTTTTTAGAAATATTCACTACTCGATCAGTAGTCGGACGTGTTTATAAACAGTTGTACAAAGAAGTAGGATTATACAATTATTTCGGAATGATTAATAAATGCATCTCTATGTTTAGGTATAATATACGTGGTATACCTATCATTAATCTGAAACATAAATGGACGCGCATCATAATATGGGTACGCGTTTCTTCTGCATCACGAATTTATAAATATTTATTTTTTGAAAAGTGGGTTATTTATAATAACCTTTATTTAAAAATAGTGTTGGGTGCATACCTAGCTTTCGGAATTAATTAGGCCACCTTTTATATTTTCAATGCATTTTATAATAAACGTTTAGTATAAACTATAAAGTGAAACTTTGAAAACCAGGCAACGCGAGTAAACGATTTACGATGAATGAGCATCCAAAAACGTTAGGTGATATGATAATTTATGTGTCATCTACTGAAAAGAAAAATGGAATTAATGTTCAATTAATATGATATTTAATTAATCTTACAGATAAAATACATTTTTTGCCTAGATAATAGCAATAGAGGTTAGGTTTGTACGCTATTGTATAACTCAAGAAAATCAATCAAATAACATTATATAATACTATTAATATAAGTTTAAATTGCATCAGAAATATAATATCGATATATTTTTTCAAAAACATCATCATAAATAATAATTGTAATAATAATAATAATAATAATTGTATACATAACGAACAACTATCAAAATAAAATAACGAAAATGAATACAAGTGTATGTATTTAAAAACATTTTATATCGATCCAATATTTTGATGAAACTCTTTATGCACGAAATAATAATTATAATATCATCCGTCGGAAAATCGAATATTATCATTTTTAAACTAATATTTTATCAATCGTTACTGTGAACAAATAAAACTGTTTGACATTTTTTTAAAAATATTATTGCCACTTGTGTTAGATGTATTATCCACAGCATTAGTATCATATTATATACCACCATGCATTGTTCCAGGTGTATGGTATTTCATTGTATATGTAAATAATACACTTTTCTTTATCCGAACAAAGCTATTTCATGACTGTTGGTTTTGTACATATAATATGTTTCGTACATTCATATTATTATTCAACTTAAAGGCGTTATTATTTATATTAACACACATTTTTCATGTAGGCTACGTCTATAAAATGTAACCGTATTAGAAATGTTATTTAAATCGTTTTGTGAGTTAAAGATAATTAAAAAATTAGTGGAAGGTGTATAAAAATTAAAAAATAAAATATAACGATACTATTACCAAAAATAATTTTATTTTAATTTCCGATTTTAATACATGTATATATGTGTAACGCGTGTGTATATATATAATATCTAAATACTTTATTATAGTATAATACAAATTGTAGATTTTCTTTTTGATTTATACAATCTAAACAAATTTTAGTATAAGCATAAAATATAACTTAATATGAAAAATTACAAAACAAAGGAACTTGGGTGGAGAAATCGCTCACTGGTGACACTCCGAAACAGATTGTAATTAATCAATAAAATAAATACGATCATTAAATGATTTAACTCGAAGGGCTAAAAAGTATTGATATGTTTCAGAGATTATAATATAAATATATTTACACGGATAATATGCAGCTCTTATTATAAAATTATCATATATAAATAGTTAATGAGCCTGATCATATTACGCTTAACTGCGTAAGACCTGAACATTTAAAATTTTGTACAAAACTGTAAAATATAACAAAGTTGTCGTTTTATACTTATAAACTGATGTTTTAATTTATCAATGAAAAGAATGATGCATATTAAAGGTAGTGACTAGAGTGTAGTAAATAAGTAGTACTTATTAATATTAATACCCGGCGTGCTAAACGATAACAAGAAAACATGTACTAAGACATTTTAAAATATACACTTTTCCTATCAAAAAGTATATAACAGTAAAATACTTGTTAAAAAAAAAAAAAAACTCGTGAGGATTGTTCAAGTCGAACACAATATGGTGTAATATCGTGCTATTATTATAGGTATAACTATAATGCAATGAAAAATCATAAGGCAATTAGTAAAACTACAACTGTGAACGGAACTCATTTTACAAGACCTTACCTGAAGTGTTTTTTTTTTATCCTCAAAGTTAACCCCAATTAATGTATGTATATATATTTTTTTATTTGTATTAAATGGTATAATAGTGACCTTGACTCCTGGTATGAGAACAATTATTAATAAGTCTATTTTTTTTTGCATTGCATGATCGCAGTAATTAACATAAATAATTGTATATTTGCATATTTTTATATTTATATAGAATACCTGGACATTTTTGTTAGATAAATATCAAAAATTAAATATTAATTAAACATTTATATTGAAATCAGTGAAATTCAAAGTAAATCTAGTGAACGAGATAATAAAATCTTCAAACTGTAATTATATTTTAGCAATGGATTAAAGTAAACTATATACAAAATGAATGTGTTTTGGAATTGGAATTGAATCAAATACAATGGAAATTATTAAAATATTAAATTAAAAATTCGTATTGATCATTTAAAATTATTAAAAGTTCTCGAATTTAATACGATAGTGTTACAATTGTGTAACCACAACGAGTTTATGATTCGATCATGTTTTTTATTTTATTATCATTTTACATTACTATTTTATTCATTTATGTTTAATTGGTTAAGACTTTCACACTGTGAATTAAAAAAAAAAAAAAAAATACAAATACTAGGAACATAAGAAAAAAACGGAACATTGACGGTATACCTATACAAACTTATTTAGTTGTATTTTTCTTTTGGCGAAGGGAAACTATATATATACCTACATTCTATTCCTGTCGGTTTCTATGTGTATACAACAATACACAATATATATATGATATTATATTTATTATATACGTACACCATATAATAGATATTATAGTATTCTTTAACGCCAAAAATGTACAAAAAAAAAAAAAACAAAAATGTGATTTCCTATAAACACTGTTTTTTAACAAATATATATATTTTTCTTTTGAACTGATTAGATGGAGATCGTAGAGAGAGTGAAATTGTTTAGATCTTCTTCTGCAGCTGACCGATGTAGTATATAATATAATACTCATACATGAAATTCATATAATTATTTATTAATATTATTTTTTAAGTCTAAAAAAGTGTATAATTAATTTATTAAAAGCAGTTTATTGCTGATTACATTTTCTTAATAACAAATATGAATGAACTTTATCTAGTAGTTTATGTTTCTTATCACATACGTTTGCTTAATTAGTAGAACAATGAGTGCCCAGTTAATTAGTCATATTATGATTATGGAGCAAAAAATATGTCAGGTATATCAAAATAAATTAGTAAATATTGACATTGTCTGTAAGTAAATTTAACTGAAATACTACTAAAATTCAATTCGTTACGTTTAAACTATGCACTAAATTATTAAGTTATAATAGGATTGGTGTTGGTATTAAAAATCAAAAATAACTCTAAGCGTTTTACATGCACGGGTGCATTGCAGTGCTTGAATTGAGGGGTGACGCGGGGACACGGAGTCCCTCTTCTTTTTAGAAATTATTTATGAGTACTTTTTTCTAATTATATTCTTATCAATAAGACATAAAAAATAATCAGGTACAGAATTTTTTTTTACACTTTTGCCTTCTAATTTTTTTCCCAATTCAAGCACTGTTTACACCATACCTCGTCATAACTTACCTACACGGTGCATGTATACACCAGCCTATTTTTGCGTGAAATACGTAAATATTCATAGTGGGCATTAAACATTACTAAAAAAAATATTATAAATTCTGTAATGAGTTTACGGCTATAATTATTTGTAACAGTATTTATGTAATTTTAAATGACAATTTGCAAAATTTATTCAAATAAAAATAGCGTATAGCCCAACACGTTTTCAGATGCCGCGGGTACTAAAAAATGTGTAACACGAAAAACGACAAAAAAAAAAAAATAATAATAATAATAAGCCCTTTGAGAATAAAATATTATAATATATCTACGATCACGCCACTCGTCTCTACCGCACAAGGCAGGACGTGTTTAATATACTGCGAGGTACATAATGATATATTACAATGTCGTCGCGCGCTTAAAAATGTAACCTACATTCCGACAAGTCAGCCGCGGCAACAATAAGCGCGCGTGTATGTTTCCCGAAAAATAATAACCGGCCCCACAAAAGAACTCGCGTATCATGATCGTCGTCGCGCTACGACTTGCATGGGTCATCGCGAAAAACCATTATGATAACTGCGGGGAGAGCGGTCGTTTCGCAAAGAAAAGCGCATCATCGATATTTTAATATTATATTGTTACTGTGTTCAATATTTTGGTCGCGAGTTAGATTGGAACTTAATAAACCTACCAGGGCTGGGCGAGATACCTCGAACAAAGTATCTGAAAATACAAGATACAAGAATCATATTTTATAATTAGTATCTAAATACGAGATACTATGATATTTTTTAAATACATTAGATACAATTATCTGAGATGTACATATAAGTTACGAGATACTTTATACATTTAAGGAAACGCTTAAAATAAAATACTAATAAATAAGTACTAATCATAGTTTAATAATAAACAACCATTTTTTTTTTTTATTCATTTATAAAAGAAAAGATTTGCAATTTATAAAAACAATGTTAAAACAATACACAAAATACTCTCGTGGGACTTCACTACACAAACACCGCGTAGATGCATAATATGCCCCAGACAGCAGTGAATATGAACCGGTCAGCGGTGACCAACGAAGTCTTATCGCCAGTTATTTTAATTTAAGTCAGATTATCTAGCATTACAAATTACTAACTACAAATTCAAAGTTCAATTCAATTCCAAAACTTACTATTGGGCAATTAGGAGAACTGTTATATAAATAAATAAAACATAGTTTTTAAATGTACCTTGTGTCTTAATCATAAAAAGATACTATAGATAAAAAGAGTCAAAAAAGTATTTGGATACACTATACGAGATACTTAAAATATAAGTATCTCAATATAAGATACAATAGTATCTTTTGTATTTTTTTTTTTTTTTTGTTGTAAACTTGGCCCGAAAATTACAGGGCGTAATAAAAATGATCAATTGTAAACTCGATCCAATAGTTTTCACCAATAAATTTAAACCAACAAATATAATATATATTACATCATAATCAAATCAAAAATAAATATGAACCGAAACCTAGATATATGGAAATCAAGAATTTGTCATTAACCATTTAAATTTTAAAATTCAAAAACTCAAAAAAAAAAAATTGTTAGAAATCACGCTTTAAGAAAAATAAAAAATATCAGTATAAATTAATACATCAGAAACATAAAAAAATTAATTTTATTTAAATTTTCACACTTACAATTTTAAATTTATATAATTTAATTCTGTTATAACGAATTTTTATACTTTTTAAAAATATAAAAATGAAAATATAACAAAATAATTTTTGGAGCACAACGAGAATAAATTGTCTCATCATCGTCTTACGGTGTCTTCTGGATAATGCTAAATGGTTCTCAAAAATATTAAAAGATAATTTATTTATTTATTTTTTTTATTAGTTATAGATATTATGAGAAAATCTCTGGGAATATTATCATTTTTACTCGGGTCGAGTTTACTATAGACCTTAGTGACTATTTTTTTCTTCGGTCCGAGTTTACAATCACCCTCAGATATGTATCTTAAATGCTAGTACCCTTGCTTCTACCTACACGCTAGACATACCTACGACTATACGATTATCAACCGTAAACGCTAAAGCCCACTTAAAATGGCCATAAAACGATATTATTATATTGTCGTCCGGCCTGGCGCAGCGCAGTCGTATCAAATATTATAATAATAATCATCAATATCGTATCGAACGTGTCAGCGCGGCCTTGCCCGGCCCGTTTCGGCGATGACCTCAGCTGCGTGGAATATACAATGACGATAGGCATAATAATACAATACAAAATCAAGAACATCATCATAATACATTCACAATAAAGCTGCTGTGGTCAACGCTCAGCAGTGGGAACCACACAGTACATAGTGTCGTGCAAGCATAATACATAAATATATATACGCGTATGTGGGACAATCCGGTTCGAGACGAATCGGCTGGAGAATACCAGGATGAAAATCTTTCCCGCGAAAGAAAACCACGATAATATTATTTTATAATCATACTGGATCGTTTGCAGTCGCCCGGAAATATATCATTATATACTAGCTGCGGGTACCTGTTGTACCATAAGAGCACATAAATAGACATATAGCTACAGGTGTACCGACGAAACTCGGTCGTATGTCTTTTCGTTTTGTTCCTTTTTAACCGGACGTTTTAAAAAACAATACGTCACGACAATCGTACTCGCACACTATATATCAGATATTAAATGCACACACACACACACACACACACACACACACACATATATATGTGTGTATAATAATAAAAGCGTCAATGCGGCCCCGGACGTCCGTCCATTCGTCGTCGTCATTTCTAATATTTATTTAGATACGTATGTGTACACGGAAAGACGCCGCCACCTCCGTCTATCATTATCGTCGTTATCGTTGCTCTCTCTTTAAAAAAAAAAATAAATACTGAGAGTACGCGTTTAATGACAATAATAATAATATATATTACGATGACAATACACCTGTAGTGGTCAGTCACACATCGGCGTTAAGTCGAAGACCGAAGTGGCGGAATTCTTTTATCCCTCCCTAACGCGCGCCGATATACCTTTTTTTAATAGTAATAATAATAATAATATTGTGTCGCTGTTTTATTGTTATAATATGTTGGAGTTGACACAGTTCTCGAAACATAAACATGACGTTTTACGTATGCGTATAATATTTTAATATAAACGGTTGTCACACTACGCGTACGAATCGCGCCCTCCGTATAATCTGCATGCGCTCTCGGCGTGATGTACGTCTCTCGGAGTGTATCATTATTAAGTATTATATTATTATTTATTATTATACTATCGTCAATGTCGTGCGTGCGGTGTCCGTGATATTATATTATAGGTACTTTATGTTATTATTTTTCCACGACAGTCGGACTCAGACTGTGTATAAATGTATATCATTATACACACAGATATGACGAACGTCGACTGAGAAAAAAACGGTCTGAACACAATAATAATAATAATAATAATATGCTGACGAAAGGCCGAAAGGGGCCGAGGGACGTGGCGTATAGAACGGGCCAACCGACAGTTGTTGATGCATTAGATCGTACAAGTGGTTGCTATCGTAATGTTGCTCTGATCATTTAGCACTTTGGGTTAAACGACAAACACAATATGGATCCTACTAAATTATTACTTATCGAATGTTTTGAATACAAATAGCACGATTAAAATTTGTTATTTCTTTTTTTCAAGTGTTTTGTAGAATACATTCAATGAACGATCGTAAGAAATAAAGTATGCTTAAAAACATATTTTGTTAGGTACTTCTAATTTTAATATTGTACCTAATATAGTATTTGGTATTTTAGTAATAATTATTTAATATTTTTAAAAACTTTAATAAAGCAATGATAATACTATAATAAAAAATGTATTTTTTGAATAAATACTACCAATTTTCAATTGCTCGGGCTATTTTTCAGGAAACATATAATATGAAATACAAATAAATAACAACTTCATTCATAGTGCTTTTATAAAAACCAACTTCAAATTTAAGAACATATGAAAATGTTGTTTTTTTCTCCTAAAAAGTAGTACAACCGTGGCTTAGCTCATTTTGCCTTTTATCAGTCAAATATTATGACCGCTTTAAAATAATATGAAATTTTTTTTTAAATGTAATTCTATCCGAGCGATGAGTGTTATATAGACTGCCACTATCCAGTCAATCAATTTTGCAAAATTAGAAAAAAAAAATATTTAATTGACATCCAATTATTATATTATACATTATCCACTGTCCGTCGGTGAACTTATAACTAGATATATAATATTACCCTAAAATACCACCGTAAAATGAATAGTATGGTATGACATTGGAATTATTATAAGTAACGGAGAAAGTTATTTTGAATTGATTCAAATACTTGGTATAATTTATCGCATTGGTGGACCAAATAAGTGAGGCTTATTCAAACTAAAGAAAAGTGCACCGTCGTAAGGGCAGAAAAATTATTTACAGTTTCTTTCAAGAAAAAAATTAAATTCAATATTATAAATATAATTTTTTTATATACTTTGGAATACGTTAGGATAATAGAGAAATCTAAGGAACGAAAAGTGTAGGTACTCCTAAGTTTTTTTTCTGCTTATAGCATGTCATTATTATGTTATCTCACATAACATTACACTTATTAATTATCTAATCTTTTTTTATGAGAAAATAAACTACGTAGAATTTGGTTTTATTTTATTTGTATTTTACTGGATCATAAGATTGGTTTGTAAACCAGTTGCATCCCGAAAAATAGGAATGAGTTTTTAAGTAATTTTTGTTTACAAACATCCAGGAGGAGAAATCTACACGAAGATTTAAGACACTAGTTGTGTCGTGACTCGTGGCTCATAAACAATAAACAATAAAATATATGAAAAGAATATGGTCTCCGTGAGATTTTGAGATAGCTACTTAAAAACTGATAGAAATTTAAAATACAAAATAATTTTAGTTTTGCATTTTACATGATCGTTATAAACGAATAAATGCACGTTTGTTGAAATTCTTCAAGTGTTATTTTTGATAATGTAGCAGATCAAACTATTTATTCATAATAAATTTAAAACTTGGGCTCTAAAAAAGACCAAAACATACTTCTGTCAGAAGCATTGTAATAATATGCCCGTAATGGCATCATTTTATTTCATTTCTTTGTAGGTACGCAATATTTTAAGCAGTCCACTCTATTTTTGAGGATAACACTACATATTTAGACCCGAAAAGCCTACGCAGAACGACAACATTTTATACTTTATAGTTTTAAATACGAAACTGTATACCATACGTGGTCCAAACAATGTCACTGTAGTTAGCTAATACTTCAACAAAGATACGAATTTATTAGAAATAATATTATATTATGGATATCAAAAAATAAAAATAATCAACATTCTCGTAATATAAGCATTGAACGAATCATATCGAATTTAATAAGTAGTTGAGTACTAATTTAAAAAGTGTTTCCAGCTGATAAGCAAATACTTACAATTTAATAATTGTTAATTGTGTATTGAACCCAGAAAATAGAAAACGTTAACATTTTGTTATAAAGTCGTATTATTATTATAATGCTAAGGTTATTCAATTATTTAGCAATGTAAAAGTATTAATTTATAACTCATTTTATACACACTAATAATAATAGTTATTATTAAGCGGTACATTTTTGGTCAACAATTTCCAACTTTGATTTGTATAATGATAATTAATTTATTAGATAGTGAAAATGTTCTTTTATTGAGGCAGAACTAATTTTATTAGTTTTCTGTACGGTTTCACTATACTATGTATTATTATTGTTGAGCTATATTCTTTGAAAAGTAAATATAATGTCACGAATCATAATTATATTAAAATAATATTATGTCATTGAAATAAAACCAAACGCCTAACTGTATTGACAAAAATCTAAATCTTGTACAGTGATTGGCAAATAATTAGCTGTGAATGCATACAATAATATAAGAGCACAAAACATTTCGATTCAAACGTATTACTAATGATGACAGTTCAATTGAATATCAAAACCATACAATTATATTGGTGTAGGTACACGTGCTCAGGCGTTTTGTAGTACTTGTTTGTTGTGAAATGCTCATCCAAACCGAAGATCTGAAACATAAGTAAGAATAATAGTTGCAAAGTGTTGTTGAATTAAGCTGAAATGTAGAAAAAAAATTACAATAAATAGGTATGAAATTATATTATTATTAACTATATATAGTTTGTGCACTGATTAAAATATCCATTGTTTTCATTTGTCACGTTAGTCTCTCGCCTTGTTTGCACAGTAGTCGACTGTGTAGGTTTTATTTTAAATAATACATACCTACCTATTTTATGACCAGTTTACAATTAATAATAAATTATAGATAACAATATCGTCATTAAACTATGCTGATAAACGTCACGAATGACGCGCGACTCAGAAGAAAGTACTCATTTATTTTTATAATTTTGACATACAGACCTGTTGTTATTGAGTTATTATTATAATTATTAAAAATTATTTAAAATTGTAGACAATGTTTTTTCGTCTTCTACGTTAGCGTTTTTTTAAATTTTTTTTAGTTCTCGTCCATTAAGTTTGCGCTAAAATATATTCCCGAATAACTTTTTTTTTCTGTTTTTCCTACCACGGTTGGTCGAGTACACTCGCAGACTATATAATAATATTTTAAATAATACGCATAAACACTCGCGTGTTACGGTAACGATGCGACCGATTTGGTAAACATAATGCCGATCGGTGTAATAATTCCGTCTGCCATGACCCACGGCGGTAATCTTCTCGTGGTTCGGTCCACTCTGGACGTGCCGTTTAATTATAGAACGAGAACATAATAATATTATAATGTGACCGACCAACGAGAGTACACCCATTAAAGTGAATCGCTAAAAATCGATCACGGGGTGTGGAAAACCGCATGGATCGTTGAGCTCTTTGTGTAAACATTATATTCGCGTATATTCTCTTTTCAGTTGCAGATATTGTTATTATATATTATGTTATATATATTTAATATTGTTAAATATTAAATTTAATAGCCTACTATATAGCCTACTTTCGCGCACGGGTCGTCGTCGCATTCGGTCGGTCTTAGAGATAATGATAAAATATATGATGTACTCGTATTATTATCATCATCATAGTCAACGCGTCTGCATAGCCCGAGCAATCAAACTGTGGGAATAGCGTATGACGATATTACCATCATTATCATATTACATTGTACACTGTTCAACAGGTATTATAATTTACAGATCCCGTCTACTCGACCAATTCGTTAATTCGATACGTCATCGTGTACTTATAGATTGAGATCGTAAACACACGATCGATTTTGGCCGATTGATCTTCGTTACCTAGGTATATGGTACATTGTGATATATAGGTATTATATACCTTAGTATCACACGACCACTGAACTTCAGGCGTGATGAGCGTTCCTCGAAGTAGTCGCCTCCGGCGATAACGCGAATTTTTCACCACTCCACTGTAAGGTGGGTCAAAATTATTAAAGTCTCCAATGAGGTCACCGCAATAGAGACTGTTATTGGATTTTAATTAGTGTTTTAATATATGTCGTGTCAAGAAGTACGCCACTAAGTGAAACAATTACGCGATGTTCATATACGAACACATTAAAGTTATTAATGAAAATATCGATTTAACGGTTTTTGTTTAATAAAAAAAAATTATACACAATTTATTTTTATACTACCAAGATAATGTCATAAAATATAACTTAATATTCATAAAAATGTTCTTTGCAATAAACACATTTGATGAGATGGATGTATCTGATATGTTTTGTTTAAACTCATGTAAGGAACTGAATTATATTTTATCAATTATAGGTAAACTGGATGGGTTATTCATGTTTTTTTTTACCAAAAATTCGTTATTAATTTATTTAATAATTCATACATTTTTCCAAAATCATCGTAACATTTAAATAGTCATTAATGACTTAAATTCATATGTTTTACTATACTGTATTTCAAAATACAAATATCTGGGGAAGTCGCTCTATTGTATAGTAAGTTTTGAGTTTACTTCGATATTAAGTATATTAAGTACATTGTGTATAGCTAATAATAATTTACATTATACGTAATGATAAAATGTTTAAAGTCCTTACAAATAATATTTTTTTAATTGCAACAAAATAATCACACTTGTTATTTTTTGTTTAAATATCAATTTTTGTAAAAATATGAACTTTTAATGCTTTTAAAAAAACTACGTCCATGTATTTTTGATACTTAGTAATTGCTATAAGTAATAAAAAATTTACAAACTTATAAAGAACAATAAACTTATAAAGAATTTTGTTTTAATTTTTTAATCTTTTTGATTGAGATATCAACGTTGTAGAAAAAAATCGAATATTTTAAAAGACTATAAATACCTACCTAGCTCTATATTAGTCTAAATAATTTTAAAATCGCATTGTACTATATATAAAAAATATGATAAATAAATTTACTGCCTCACATACAATTGTTTTCTTCATGTGTATCACGCGTAATATCATGACAGTACGACTGTCTGGTTCAGTTAAGAGCAACAAGGAAGGGCTAAGGAATTTTTCATCAAGATAAGCGTGTTTTAATTTAATCAAATTCTTCTTATTTTCAACCATTATATTTAATTTTAAAATAGGATAAAACTGTTAATCCAATGGACAGAAAATATCTTCTTTTATAAAACGTATAATAGGTTCATTTTCCTTGAACTTAACCGGATAGTAGTAATCATTGAAGCTCGGATTACTTTTGTTGCATGAGACAGACAAATGATACAAATGTTAGCTTGGCGGTCGCTTAACTTTTAAGTAATAATTGAATGCTTTTGCGATTAATATTTTTTGAATTACAATAAAATAACAGAAATTGTCAATGCTAAAATTGATTTGTATATAGAAAACAAACTAATCTTCTATTTGATTATGAGATATATTGTATTGAATTTTCAGATTTTAGGTATTATAATTAAAAATCTATTAACAACAAAAATATTTTTGCGAATTTAACACATTTTGTAAAATTTTGTACTTTAAATATTTTTAAGGAAAACTGGTGTTGTATTTATTCAATATTTTTTTAAACTTATTTAGAACATTGTATTACATGTTTAAACTTTTCTACTCACAAGTATTACATAAGCATAGGTGCATTATAGATAAGTTGAAGAAAAATTAAAATTTGAACATTTCCAATATTCAAAATAGCTTAAAAATATCTAAAATATTTTAAAATGTATTTATTATTTTGAAAGATAGGTACGGTGATTTTTTTGCTTTTTACCCCCTCCCCCACAGTTACAACTTCGAACACAAACAATTTGGAAAATTGACAATTGAAGATTTTTTTTACAAAAGGTGATGACAAACAAAAAAAACAACTATCACTTTAATACTATTACATTCATCCTTACGTAAAAGTTGAAATTATGGAAATCTTTTTTTTTTTTGAATAAAATTGGGTGAAACTTAATTCATGCATTTTTTCAAAATAGTTATTACATTGATAGTTAATATTTAATTAAACTCTTGTGAGTTACAGTATTGAAAAACTTAAATATGCATAACATGTTATAAGTATAGAATTTATAAAAACATTTTTATATTTTTCAATAAATTGTATTGAATTTATTGCAAATTTGATTTTGAAGAATAAAAAACACTTTTGATAAATAAATAGATTGAGTTTTTTTTTATAATGAAGTGTTTTTGGGTCTATTTTTACCATTTCGAGCAGTAAAAATGTATAGCATTTCAACTTCAATATCTTTTCTTGTAGGAAAGTGAATATATATGGTACCTTGATGGGTTAAAAGAAAATAATATACATTAGTTTTCTGAACAACTGAATAAAACAAAAGACAAGTCAAATAAATTACTATAATAGTAAAAATATTAAATTAAAAAGTAGGTACATACATTATAAAACATTATACTTTCGTTGTTTGCTTTTTCATTTAACGATTTTCGTATTGCTTGTTCACACTCAGCTCCGTTTGATTCAATTAACACAATAAATTAGTGGACGGATATCATATACGTATGATCAATAATCACACATTCGACAATAATTATATCATTATCTTCACGGACCTCATAGTGTTTCAGGTACCTAATGAATATTTCGTTGTTGGAAATTCTTTCCGCGGATAGATATTAAAATATTAATATCTATTAACTCGCGGATATAATATCATTATCGCAGATAATATTAAATCTTGACCTATGTCTTGTAATTTTCGACAAACAATAATTTAAAAAAAACCGACAACGGTAAAAACGATGTACGTTTCACCTCCGTCGCGATTTCGCCTTAACGCCACCGCCACTGGCTGCAGTCGCGCGCGATTTTTGCGGGTGTCGTTTTTTTAGGAAGGGGACTCCGCCACAGCCACTATAATACTGGAGGCACCGCACAGACGGTCGTATAAAACGTCTTGGACTCGCGTTCATCGTGGTCATACTGCTCTGGTAACGTCCGCGTTCGGTGAATTATTTGTCTGCTGTAAATCTACTCGTCTTCACATACGCGTCTCTTTCATTTTGTCCGCGTTTATCGCCCATCAATTAATCGTCGTCGCCAATTTTAGTAGTTTATAATAACACACAACCCCGTCGTCTTACCTTCGTCTCCGGCACGACGTACGATATTGCTATCATGGTGTCGTGCGCGGTGTCGATGTTGCTGATCGCGATGGCTTGGTGCGCGTCCGCCGGTGCCCTTGCCGTCCCGGAGACCGCGACCGTGTTAGAGAACGGTTCGTCGGCGATCACCGACTGGACCACGGCGTCCGCGGTTTCCACAACAGGTGCCACCGAATTTCCGCCGACCATAGTGGTGTACAACAGCACCGTCGGCGAAGACGACACCAGGGACTCGAGATTTCTGAGTTTCTCGATGGGCTCCGATCAAGCAGCCGGCACCTCCACCAACTCACTGTTACAAGAGAAACAGGACGACTCAACCATCGATCCGAGTGCCCATCTGGTCGACATTTATACTGACTGTTTGATGCAGCTGTCGTTTCCGTGCGTCCAGCGCAAGTTACTGTTGTTCCTCGACAAACTCGGCAGGATGAAAGGTGAGTGTTTCGGCAGTAAACGTAATCATGTTCTCGTCTAACCTACAGGTTGGCAATGACACGACTTGGTCGTTTATCCTACTCTTTGGTTTTTGACGCGATCGATTCAAATTTTACGTCATTTGATAAATGCTTTCGTAAACACTTTTATAACGTATTTCAATGCTCGTCGTCACTCGTACCGACACGGTACACTTGTAACACCTGCAAAAGTACGAAGCCCCTCCATAGCTGTTTACGGGGTTTTGTCGTTCTGTGATCGAGCAAAAAGTAAAAAAAAATATATAATTATAAATATATATATATATTATTTTGTATATGGTTGTGTGACGTTATGCCATGAAAACGGTTTTATGCGAAATCGGTTTCTGGGCATGTAACGCGCTTTATTCGTTTGAAACACAAATTATCGATCCGTGTATATTTCGCCCGTGAAATCTGTTAAGAAGTTTTTTTCGTGCTCCGCAAATATATATAATACAATTATATATATATATAACAAAAATAAAATAACTGTTATAACGCGCTGTTTCGCATAAAAGTAAAAGATAGACGACGGAGGTTTTAATTAAATTAAAAATATATAAGTATCATCAAACAGTTGACACAAGTGCAAGTGCCTATCTGAAATTAAAACATGATATCGTGTAATAAATTCAAAAATTCAAAAAAAAAAAAACACTCCAATCGCTTTTATTTTATATATTATGTGTAATATGCTTAAAAAAACATGTAGACGATAAACGTTTGATGCGAGTTTTATTAGATTAAATGTTGTTGGAAATTTGATACGTGACTACATTATAGTGTGTAGTTTCGAAAATTAAAAAAAAACTACATTTTATATAAAATACTATTATTATGCCATCATAATAGATATTGAAAAAAAAAATTAAAAACCAAAATACCACGGCGATATGATTTTTTCAAACAAAAAATGATATAACTATATAAGTGCTTAAGTAGGTACCATACATAGTAACATAGGCATACGCTTAATTTTATCGTATTATAGATGCGTATACATTGAGGTAACGTTAAAAAAATTGTAGTCCATTAAACACATAGCTTACAGATTGGTAGCTATTATAAAAATTGACCTTTCACCATATTATTTTCCGTATAATTTGGGCAATTAGTTTTTTGCATTATTAAACTGTACGCGACGATACATAATATATACCACCTGTATACCGTTTATAAAAACTTTTTTAATACGTTATTATAACATATCAATGAGTTCTATTCTACGTTTATTTAAAAATTTTCAGGTAAAATGATAATATAGGTGCTTTAAACACGACGCATAATATTTACAGTTTTAAAGGCCTACACATGCCTGATTTAAGAGATTTTTTAAATACATTCGTGTACGGTTGATGTACAAATACACTAAACAGATACCATATAGAATACTTTATATGTTTAATTTTTTTAGTAACTTGATACTATATAATAATATTATTGATGTATAAATTACTCCACTTCTCTGTGATAGTTTGAGAAGGACTATTGATTGCAATTTCTCGTTTTATTATATCTCAGATAAAAGATAAAATAATATGTAAACTTACGTATCTAGTGTTAACGTTTTATCAATATTTAGAGTCATCGTGTCATAATTTCTACGTGCTTTAATCGCCTCAGTCAATTTCTATGGTCATGTTTGTTTCAATTTGTTATTCTATAACAGAAAAAAAATATAGAAAAGCCGGAAAAACATTTCAAGTAGCGTATAGTTGAGTTTTAGTTAGTTGTTAAACTAGCACCAAAATATCTATTCACGAACTTGACAACAATAGATCTTACTGAAGTGAAACGCTTAATACCAGTGGTCGAAATATAGGCATAGAATTCAACAGTTTACTTTCCGTTGGATCAGAGGATTCTATTTTCCTATAACAATCATTAACAGCCAAATTCGATTTTTCGTTAAAATGATTAGAAAGCAACAGGGTAATATTTATTTCATTGATGTTTTCTGAAAAATTTAAAAGTAATTCACACCTAGGGGAAAATTGAACACGCACCTACGACTTTTTAATGCATAAGATGCAACCTGCCAGAGAAAAAAAATCGATTGAATTGTGTAACAAAACAAATATATATACAAACGACTCGATAATTTGACACTAATTTCAGACGAATCCATTATTTTAAATAGTAAAAACACAATGATCAATTCAATAGTCAAACAATTGTTGAGAGACAAACGCGGGTTCCCGTGGAAAATGTCAGAATTAACTTGAAAGCCTGGTGAAATCGGCCTTGGTTTTCATTTTCGGTCAGACCAAACGTAAAATATTTAAATACTAACCATACTATTCATATTGTATATACTTATAAAAAAGGAATATATATATATATATATATATATATATATATAATAAAATATATCAATCATGTTTATTATCTATATATCATATACATTTTTTTTAAGATTCGGTATGATTCAATTTTAAATACACATAAAAATAACAATACACGTCACGGTTCCCCGCGTTCGTTTTACAAACTCAGCCGCACATATCGTCGTCGTAGTTTGTTATAATATTATAATATAACGACGTTATGATCTTTATTGAAGGTGATATTTTAATACTTGTGGCGGCCAAAGAACAATGTGTTGTTAAATATTGGTTTTTTAATAATTTATAGGTTTATTATATTTTTCTCTTCAATAATAACGCATAATAATAATAATAATAACGCGACACGTTCCCCTACAATATTCGTTATACTTAATAACACGTTATTTACTACACATAATGAATTTGAGTGTGTATTATAATAATAATATTATTATAATATAGATAGGCTCGTTTAAAGCGTACGACGACGTGACGTCCGAATCCCGTCGTACGTGACGGGCCGGATTTGTATTAACCGTCAATCACCGAATTTTATTTCATTATGGAAAAAAATAAACACACGTTTTGCGCACACAATGCAATGATGTCCAAGATAATAATAATAATATGTATTAAACGTGTTGTCCAGATGAAGACCGATGTTGTTGTAGGTATTTGGTCTGATTTTTTAACGCCCGTCTAATCGGTTTTTTTCTCCGAATAATATTTTACCACATTTCTATATAATATATTATAATAACTTAAACATACAATATAATATAATAACTCGTTCTTATTTCAATATCGTTCTGTATTTACAATCGACAGAATATAAGTACACAATGACGTATTTTAGTGCAAGCCGGTACCTACGTATAGGTAAATAGGTAATATATTACCTATTATATACTTCACCGAGAGTCCTATTGTGTTCCGTGCCATATTATTTTTTAGTCTAGGCTATGGGGTGATAGAATTTCTGTGTGGTTCTCACCACTGGAATAGGAGTGAAGTGAAAAAAAAAACACAAACAAACCGAAACATCATCGCTCGTATAGCACTGTAGAAGAATGAATAACGCAAAGAGTGAATTGCGGTGTATGTGCACTGTTGTAGTAGGTCCGAGATGATTCATAATATTAAACGTTATTTTTACGAAAACGTGTTAAATTGTAACGAATAATAAAAAAAAAAGTAGAAACTCATCGAATGCGAGTGGGTCGATATCATTATAATCAATGTATATTGAGGCAGGTACAAGGTCTGTCTGTGAAGAGATTAAACGCGATTAGACCGAAATCGAAGGATGTTTAAACCTCTTTTTTTGCGACGTCGTAGTCATCGTCGCCATCGATTGTTCATAATTGAATTATGACTACTTTTATTGGACCGTTTTGAAATCAAATTAGCTAAAAGCGGGCGTTGAGAGAGCAAAAGTGATAACACCAAATAAAAATTGAAATCAGTTTCCTCGATACGTAACATAATATTATTATAAACGGTCTCGAGGAAATACCACACTCTTGTTTGGTGCTATTGATTGAACGATTAAACTCGAATCGGATTTTGACGAGCCTCGTTGTCGAAAATTAAATTTGGTTTCTATAAATAAATCGAAAAGATAAAAAAAAAAGTCAACTTCACGAAAGAAGTTATCACACACCGAATGCGTGATTTTGAGCGTTTATCAATCAACGATTTTTTTAATGTTATTATTATTATAAAAACTATAATATCAATCGATCAATTCTATTGGTCCATTACTATACAATATTGACATTACAAATAGCTATAGACACTTGTTGTAATAAACTATGTAAACACGTCGTTCGTAAAGTAACGAATAATAGCGAGTGTCTTGGTTCCGAGAACCTTTACAATATAATTAATAATTATTACTACCCATAATGTATATATTATATATTTTATTCCAAACTCGCTCGAATAATACGAAAAGACGTACTTTGCGCGATAATTAGACACTATAATGGACCGCCATTTCAGGAGAACCCGCGGAAAACGATAGGAGAAAAAAATGTGTTATTATTGTTTTCGCCTCCGGAAATTAGCAAAATCTGTCAGTTTTCCCGGTGAATTAGAAACGCCCGCAAACTGCAGTGTATATATAGCAGCTAGACGATATTGTCGGTGTTATTATTATTATTATTATTATTATTATTGCTGTACGCGTTGTTGTTTACTTTTGTTTTCGCGTTTAATACTATATTATTCTAGTTTTCCGTCTATTTACGGCGGACCGGGCTATTACTACAATTTTTAATAATATAAAGGATCCGTCGCCGCCGTCATTCGCGACGGTTTCTTCTGCGGCGAGTCGCGATTTCGATTGTCGCATAGGCCGCGGGAAAACATATCGGGAAAACGCCGTCGTAACCCACATCGGTCGACATGATAATAATAATGTTATACCGTCGTTGGTGGGTCCTTCCTATGTATGTGATAATGATAATTATAATAATAATGATATATTATAACCATATTTTCATATTTATATCGGCCACACGACTCTATACGACGAAGACTATTATCTATCTATTATTATTATTATTATTACCATTGCTGTTATTGTCGTCACTGTTATTATCATCGTCATCGTCATCGTCATCCCACTGTCACCACTTCGGATCCGTCGTATTTATAAATACCATTAATGGGTCACACGACGCCGCGAAGACGAACCATTGTGTTCATTATCCCATTCACACTATATTATAGTACCATTACTATACACTCGTATTATAAATCCCATTTGCCGTGTATATGTAGTAGGTAAGTATATTAATATTAATGTGTGGTGAACGTGTGTGTAAAACCCTTTGTAATGGTAATTTCATCAGCACACTATGTTCGGAAGTTTTTCTTTATTTTTCTTTCTGATTTTTTTCGCACACCACAAGTTCGCCGTCGATCTTTGACCAGTCACGATGTCGCCACTCCTCCGCTCTAGATCTATCCTCTCTAAACCCATAATAACGCATTTCGACTTTCTTTTTTTTCATATGGAAACTCTTTAGACGCGCCGCCGCCGCCGCCGTTTTCTTCCCAAACGTCCATCAGACTGTGTGGGCCAGCTCCCTCACTCTACATCGCGTCTGTTCAAATTACAATTTCACAATTTTTTACTACTACTTCAGTCGAAATGACAGAGAAGAAAACATACTATTATTATGCCTGAGAGTGTCAAAAAAATGACGTAAACAAAATTCAGAAACAACGTTAATTTTCAAAATAATTTGATTAAACGGACGTGACAAATCTCCGGTCTGGGGTGAGGTTATCGAGCCATTTGATTGAAACATTTTTATTTTAACAGGCCACCACCCTCTAGGTCAATTAGTTTTGTCCGACTGAGAGTCGCGAATCGAGATAATCTCGACAACAATACGACTGAAGTTGATAACATTAATACGACTCGTTTCGACGTTTTAAATCTAGATCAATACTATTAAAAAATTATGACAATCGACCGATTGGTGTCATGGTCGGACTCACGCATTAATTTCCGATAAATAGTAAATCTCCTCTTTGGGTCGTGTATTAATTTATATTCAAATCAATCATATTCTGACACCACTCGTCGAAATATGTCGTACATAATTTAAACGATGAAACGTTTATCACAATACTAAAGAATAAAAATACGAACAATTATTGCACCTACCAACAGGCTTGTGAATTCAATCAACTAAAATATGACAGTTAAATTCACATGACTACGTGAGTTAACTATAACTCGTAGTACCTTATATGTATCTTGTCGTCTTACTCATACAAACGGTAATTTTTTTTGCAGGATTCAGCGTTCTGGGCGATCTGCTGTCGGTGGTCAGGATCAAGAGGGACATGCGACCACCGCTGAACGAGACCGACTTAATGGCCAGACTCAACACCGTCGACGAACAGAGCACCCTGTCCGCACTCATGGTGCACAGCCTGGACCGTTTCATCGGGTCGCACATCCTGCGCATCACTCTGCCGTCCGGAATAACGGCGGCGCTAAAAGGAAACGCTCGGTCCATTGCCGGCAACACTTTGGACATAAACTTGTCTCGGGCCATCGGAGAAGGTATATTATAATAATATGTGACCCAGTCATTTCAGTTTTTAATAGGAGGGGGCAAAAATTTCCCCACGTGTCTAAGGCAAAAATAGTCTCATTCCATATTAAAAAAGACGCGGAGGAGCTAAATAACTATGGTACCTATACCTCGGTGACATTATTCTGTACGTTTCTAGAAATATCGAACAAATTAAATTACAATATAAAACAGCTAAAACGTAATTAAAAAATCAAAAATTTTAAATAGGAATCACTTTTATTGTAGGGGCTTCAAAAAAAAAAATCATGGTTCAATTTAAGAGTGATCTTTTTTATAATTTATATAGTATTTAGTATCAGTATTTATTTACCTATCATAACTAGAGAACTATAAATATCAATTATTATCGTGACAATAGTTTTCTAAAATTCTAAAGCATACAAAATATTTATTTCCTCAAAAATAAGAAAAAATATAGTTTTGTTATTTCACCAAAAATGTGACTGCTTTTATAATCAGACAAGGACAAATACCCACCTTATTTCCCTCAAATGACGCCACTGATGTGGTCGCCTTCAAAGTTACAAGATAAAATATGATAAGCAACTTTTTCAATCGAATCCGTCTTGTTATATCCCAATAATATAGTTAAATCAACTATAATATAGTAAGTAGGTAATACTAATACAAAAAGTATATCGTGTGACAAGAAAAGTTTAAAAATAATGCACAACATAATATTATTATAATCAAATAAGACTCGGCAAAATAGATAGTATTAAATTGCAATTTGGACCAAACTTTAAGATAATAATCGAAAATATACAATAAATTATTATATGTGAATGCTGAATTAAATGTGTATAAGGCAAACGAGTATTATTTGATTTTTTAAAATTAAATACAATTTTAATTTTTGTTTTAATTGTGAAGATGGTGTT